>JAWWML010018319.1:0-20259 GCA_035047165.1 Ormyrus rosae
GGTCGACTCACTTACAAACAAACCTCGAGATGTCTCTACCCAGTCTTCATATAAAATTCAAACTTAATTTTAATCACGTGTGAAAAGGTGAAAGACGTCATCTTTTTTGCTACACCTCATTTCCATTAATTCCTACCGTTCTCTTGAAGAAGTATTTAAATGTTTTTAAAACGTATCCTAAGATACGGAATTGTATTAAGAAGGTTTACTACAGAGTATGCAATCTCCTTGTGTTAAACCTAGTTTACTCTATTATTGCATTAGCTAGCAATAGAAAATACATTAAAAAAGGGTTTAACAGTTCATCAGAAAAGTGGTCTAATGTTTTTACCAGAACTATAAACTAACATCCCTTTAGCGCATTGATTTTCATTATAAATGTTTTGCTCATTAGTTTCTTAACCATTATTCTTATTATTATTATTAAAGTAAAGATTTCTTTTCAGAATACAAAGGTTATTTTTTAAGTATTAAAAAGTTTAAAGACAAAACATTAATCTTTGCACGCTTGAGTGTCTCCGTACTTACGCGTATTCTATCACGTACACATTCCAAAATGTACAATAATTCAAAACGAAATTACCATTTTACGAGGCAATTTGAAGAGCAAACAAGATATGGAGATGAAATAGAAGGAAGAAAAGAAGGTCGCCAGTGCAATACTGTCGCGCGCTTGTGAATCACCGCGAAACGAGCCATTACGCAGATGTTACTTTGCCGGCGCCAACGCAAAATCGCCCAGCGGAGAAACGGAAATATAGAAATTCCACCCCGGCGATATTCGGAGAAGGGAACCAAGTTAAAAAGAATAAAATCTTATGATTCTGTTGTCTTCTTTATTGAAAACAGTACATTATCTGTTTTACAAGTAAACAATGTTTTTACTTTTTTGGCATTAATTAGACGTGATATATTTTAAACTGTAAGTGACCCACATATGTTAAAATTCTTCCAAGAACTTGAAGCTTAAAAACATTTACCACGCAAAGCTTTTTCAGCGAATGCTATTATGATATTTGTGCAGTAACGCACGTAGTATTATTGTACATACTTATGAAAATTGCAACTACTCGTACAATTTTAAAAATCTTAGCTTTAAGCTCTTTTAAAGAAACTAAAATCGTTCCAAAACTAATGCTTTTCACAGTACTTAAAAGTGTTCTCTTCTTGTTTCCAATCACACTCGAAACACCCGTGCTCTTACCGAATTTAATCGTCACCAGCCACTGGCAGAGCTCGAAAGCTCCATATCCGCCAGTCTCTTCTCGACAGCCAATTTCACTTTCAAGTTCCATCGATGTTCGTTCGTTCGGCCCTTGGATTTGACCGCAAAGAGCGCCCGAGCGAATACAAAGCAAGAGATAGAGAGAGAGAGAACCAATAGTCAGCTCGTTGCAGGTGCGAATAATGACGCGCCGCACTCCCCGAGCTCGGCTCTGCGCGCGCTCTCGCGGAAAGGGGGGCCTGGATGCGAGAGCAGGTGCATGAAAGACCCGCGTACGACATTGTAACCAGCGGTAATAGATCTCGCGTGCACCTAACTGCCGGGCGCGCGCGCGGAGTATTCAGGAGGCGTAGCGCCGGCCGATTGCCTCCGCACGTTCGAGCTTTTGAGATTTTTAATGGCCCGCCGGGAAAGAGTCACGAGCGCGCGCCCGCCGAGCAGAGTTTTATCTCCTCGGGATTTTGATTTATCGGGGAGAGAACCCGCCGCGTCTAGCTGCGTAAAGCGGCGACGTGGAGGTTTTTCGTAAGTGGCTGCCGCCTTTGCGGGATGGTAATTAAATCGGAGTGGTTTCGTCAGGTGCTGCGGGCCCGATTTTCCAGAAGCCGAGTTGACAGTTTCAGGATAAAACGTCATTTTTAGATTGAATTCGGGAAGTTTTTATTTTATTTTAGTTTGTTACCGAATTATTCGTTAAAAGTGTCGTTGGATGGCTTTGAAGCGAGCTGCTTCTGCGAATGAAAAATTTATAGCCAGTGAATTAATATTTAAAGCTTTCATACGTATCCATAATTTATAAACCAATTCAAGGTTCCCGTTAATAATACAACAGTCCTGCTGCAAAGTACCCAATTAATTTTTATACTTAAAAAATTAAATACATTTGCACCAAACGAGGTCAGGGAAAAGCTTTTATCGATTTTTCCTGAATCAACATTAGCGCGCGAATCAATAAGCCATAAAATATGAGAAACGAGCCATTCCTTCCGCAAAAGCTTAAGCTGCGATATCCAAAATAAACTGTACTCCAACACCCATCGAGTCCCGACTCGCGAAAGTTCCCCGCGCAACCAGCAATCGGTTACGATCTCAAGCCCGCCCAAACTCGCGACCCTCGATAACGCAATCAAAGATACCTCGCTGTACCTCCTAAAGTTCGCGCGGCGGCGGCGGCTTGGCGAGCCGAAAATTTTGCGCGAGGAAAAAGTCGGCGCAGCGGTTATCGGTATATACGGGCGGATGTGGGACGATATCGTTCGTGTCGATTCGCGGAGAACAATCATCGCGCGGGGTCAGGATTTGTCGTTGCGATCCGTCGAGGCGTAAAACGCGACGCGCGACTCTACCGCCTCTCTGTGTGCGCTTGTCCCCTATGCGGTCGCGCCGAAAAATCCCCGCGCACTAGCTGTAGTTATCCGTTGAGTATTTGATCGGTTTCCGCCAATTGGATGGTCTGTTAAGGCAATGAGTCTGCGCGTCGATTGATTTTAACGTTCGTTGGATTTTGCGTTGGCGAGCAAAGCGGGGAGGTTGCGTTTAAATTTACTTTAGGGGAAATTATGGACAATGACCCTTTGGAAAGAGTAGATTGTTGCTGGGTAATAATTCGACATGTAAAGTTTATTCGTTATTATATACTTATTGACAGTTTCAATTTATAAAGGGAGATGTTAAGAAATGTTTGATTATATGGACTAATGGAATTATATATGAATGTTGAATTAAAAATTGATGAATTATTCATTTTTAGGAAAATTTGAAAATAAATAAAAGAAAATTTCTAGTTCTAAAACATTCGCGTTATCGAATCATTTTAGCTTTACAAACAATTTTACACTTATTTTAGGATTAAAGTACTTTAAAGCGACCTAAAACCGTCAAATTTCTTAAGAAACGTGCTAATCAACATGCGTTTTTATACTCCAGTACACTAATCAAAGTCTCAAACAAAACAATTTTCGCTTTGAATTTAAAATCAATCAGAAATGGAGAGACCTCTCCCGCAAGCAGAGCTCCTCAAAAGCTCACAATATGAGCGCATAAATCCCAAGCCGTGCGCCGTCAGAGGCATTTCCATTAAGCCGTACTCGCACTCCGAGCCTGCACAGAGAGAGCCGAGAGCGAGTCGGACAGCAGCAGCGGTCAGTAATAGTCCTCCGAAAGCCTCGGTCAAAGGCGACATTCGTAGGAGTAATTCATCTCGTGATTATGATCGACTTCCGTCGGCGCTGCCCCCCGTAAACTTCCGGAATCGAATGGCCGCGCGCGACCGGAGCGCGACCCTTCCCCCGCGTGTATACGCGAGCAAGTGGCACAGTGCCATGATCTATTATCGTCGAGACGACGTCGTTAAAACGCCTCGAAAGGCAGAGACAATGCCAGCCGCGCGAACGTCTTAATCCGTGGAACGGCCCTTACCCGAGTATTCTCTACTTTTTCGCGGCTCTGTCGCTGATGCGATTTTTTTAGCGTCCGACGCGCGACTCCCGCGATGCTTGAGGAGAGCGAGCTTTTCCAGCCGTTTGCCGTTTTGAGAGCGGAATTTTTTACTTTTATGGCTGGCTCGATGTTCCGGCTTATTTTACCATTAGCTAGACCGATGATTCTCTTGTCGCGGGAGGTTTTTCGATAGGGATGGTAAGATAGGATCAGGTGTGGTTGAATGGTACATTTTAATGGGGCATCCGTCATTTTGGGTAATTTTAAATTTTAAACAATAATGATCCTCTATTGGGTCAATGTGAATCACATTTTATAAAGTTATTCTTTTCTGTAAAAAAGAGTGGTCCTTGCTGACAATTAGAATTTCATGAAAATGTTAGATAACTAATTAATTGGGATGCTTCAGCCGAAGGATTATTTTCAGCTGCGTTTAACGAGGTGTTTGCGCAAAATAACTTTTCTTAGAAGGGTGTCATATTAGAATGAGTTATGATTAATTACAGAAAGTGTAATAACGACTCGGGCAGAAAATAGTAGTAACTGAACACGAAAATGTGTTTAATGCACCCTGGCCGCAAATGAGTAATAATTATTTTTAGTTACAATATTTTAGTAAAATGTTTAAAAACGAATATTTCTGTAATCGAATTCTGCCTGTGAACTGAAATGCGCAACAAATTAATCGAATTTCAGCCCGCGAAGCGCCACGAGCCCGAGGCAAGAGTTTTCAAAATTACAGCCATCAACGACCTCGCCCTATCACCGACCAGCTCGCCTATCCCAGCAAAGGGCCCCTCAAGTAGCGCGCTCACGCGGCGGCTGAATAATTCGGGCGGCTTTTGTTTGTCGCGGGGATAAATGTAGCCGGCAACAAGGGAGACAGAGAGAGAGAGAGAGAGAGAGAGAGAGGCGCACGGCCGAGTAGATACATCCCGCGTTCGCGCTAATCAGCGGTAGCCGCCGTTGCGGCAAAGCTGCTGCAGCGCATTCCATTCGAGTCTGCATTAGGATTTCCTAATTACTATACGGCCAAAGCGCGCGCGGCGCAGCTTGCGCGCACCTACCGTATACCTGAGCAAAGCTACCGGCGCTGATAAGCGACTTCGGTAAGAGACCAGCGGCTTCAATTAAACCCCAGTCGCTGAAGCCCTCGATGCAGGCTTAAAGCTCTGACTCTGACTTTACGGAGGCCGCTTTGCCGCTGTAAAGTCGCCGGCGATATTGCAAGCTCATCTGCGCTTTTGCTGTTGCCTAATTCTGTGTGAATAGGGACAGGGTGATTAATTTGGGGATTGCAAAAATACATTTTTTTACAGTGAACCAGTTAATAATTCTTTAAGCTATGGGAGATCTATGCGCATGTGCCAACATCATTATCAATAACATAACCTACATTTGGCAAAATAATAATAATAATAATAATTGCTGTTATTTTAAATATTCATTTTGTGTCTCTTAATTTTACGTAATATCTTTTATTTTCCATTTTATCTGTGCACTCTTTCACAGTTAACAATTTTTGACTCGTAGCGCTGCTTGAGATTACAGTTTATTTTTAGTTAAGAAAATTAGCTAAAAATGAATTTACTAAAAAATCTGAACTGATGCAACTTGCTTATTTTCTAAACGGGGTCATTGCAATAGATTGATTAAAATTAGTTCAGGGCGCTGCATATTGTTATAAAGTTGCAATAAAAGTAAAAAAAAAAAAAGACTAATGTCTCTCACGAAGAGGCGATTAAAAGCATTATAAATTTTTCGATATTCTTTAGAAAGTATTTTCATAGAATGGTGTCTCTTATACCCCCGGTGCCTATTTATATTAAGTAGTATCGTAGCTTCAGTACGTATCCGTTCAACCTCAATTTTCTACTTAACTTATCTGACTGAAACGTAAATAAATAATAATTACTTTTTGATGTATAACAACTGGGAAAACTAAAACCCTCCTGGCGCCGAAGAAAAAAAACACCAGCAAAAACTCAAGAATCATCCCCCGCTCGTTGAAAAAACATCCTAAAATCCCACGGCAATTTGCATATTAACGCAATAAAGCCTGGGGTCTCGAAAATTAATTAAACACCGGCGCAATAGTAACAACGGACCGACAGCGCAGCGGCTCGCGCGCGCGATCAGAGTCTCTCTCTCTCTCTCTCTGTGGCAGCAGCCTCCGGGCGGAGCTCGGCTGACGAGAGCAGCGGCCGTCGGACGAACGCATCAGCGAATAAATTTTCGAAATGGCGGCTGGTATAATCGAGCGTGAATCTCGCGGGGCGCCGTTATGATTTTGGGACGCTGGATACATGAATGCCCTGGTAATTGCCGCGCAACTCTCCAGGCGCAGTCTGTCTTTCTCTCTCGGCGTGGTCCGCCACGCCAAATTGAGCCCGCCATGCATGCTAGCTGGCCTATGTACATACGAGGCCTAGCCCCGGAGTCGAGTGTGCATATGGCTTATTACGCGGCTCGCTGCCGCCTGAAATATTGAACGCGGCTCTCTGATGCCTTCGCTGCGAGCTGCGAGCTTTTCTCCACGCACAGTATCGTCTTTTCTGGCTTTTCTGAGGAAGTGAAATAACGAGTTGCCGAGTGGATCAAAACTATTACTTATGTAGCTAACATCATTTTTTCGTGTTTTCTACATTTTCTGTTTCTGACTAAACCTACTTGCATCTACTTAGAACAAAATTCGTTATTTTTTTCTTTGTTATTTTCTGCTATTAAAATAGTTATCTAAATTTGAGATTTTAGTAATATAAATAAACTAAATTTTTCATAAAATTTCAGATCCAATACGATACCTATAAGCACAAACTATAAAACTCGAATGTTTTACATATTACTCAATTTTCTATGTACTTAAAAACTAATATTAATTAGACCAAAACATTTCCTCAACATTCAAAATTAACCAGAGTAAAAGCATTACAAAAAATTGGGTAAATTCAACAAATTTTGTACAGAAACCCATCAAAATAACAGTAAAATTAAAAAGTGTTTCTCATTCTATCCATCGAAAGGATCCAACTTGCCCAAGCCTCTCGTAATCAATCCTCTTGAGTACAAGAGGATTTAAGTTAGTCACAAAAGAACTGCTTCCTCGCCATGCAATCCTTTCGTCGAGAATGTAATTTTCATTGGTTACAAAAAGAGCATATTTTCGGTTCTATTCACCGGTAATAGCCTCTGACGGGGCTTAACGGGGCTTTTTCCAAAAAGTTTTTTTTCCCTGAAGGGGGAGAAAAACTTTTTCAAGAAAGCCCCGGTAAACCTCGCCGAAGGAGAGGGAAAACCCCTTTATTGGGGTCTTTCTTCCCCTTTGGGGAAAAAAGACATTATACCCTGGTAAGCTCCGCCTCCGGTGAGGTTTTGGGGACTTACCGAGGTGTTTTACAAACGTTTTTTTCCTCGACGGGGAAAAAAAAACTTTTACAGGAAAGCTCCGGAAAAATTTTAATAACAATTTTTTTGCCTTGGGTCAGAAGAGGCAATCCGCTAGGACAAATATTGAGAAGAATTTCCTCTTTTGACAAACTAATAAGAGAATCGGTTTTTTAGTGCATACTCGCGTTCCCCCCTAGGCACTTGTAGAAACGCATCCGCTGTCAATCGAATCGCATTGATTTCATGCCTGGTTTTCATTTTTCGCTCCCAACGTATCCTCAAGCGAAATTCGTTTTTTTCTCTCTCTCTCTCACTCCGCTCTCGCCGTGATTTGCACGTTCGAAGGTCCCGCGAGCTTTTGGCGCGACCGGTCGCCCATCTTTTTGGCACGGCGCGGCCTAACAGCTCCGCTTCGAGTGCCAATCCATAATGGACGGGAGCGCTCATCGCGTTTCCGGTGCTCCACTTTCGGGAGCTCCTGTCGCTTTTTGCATCTGCAGCTATGTACTCTTACGTTGCCGAGCGACGTGTCCCGGAAACTGGGGAGCGATTTTAGCCGGCCTCCCTTTTTGGCTTTTCGATGCTTCGAGCCCGAGCTGAGGAGGCTATTTTCTTTTTGTTGTCGCTCGTCCGCCGCCGAGCCATTTATTTTCGCTTTATCGATCGTGTAAGGCGATTACGTAAGTGAGATAAAAGGCGTCAGTTTTCACTGCGGAGTGGTGCAAAAGGAATACTGACGGTTAATGCACTTTCGCATTGGAATGTTTGTGTTGCTTAATGGCTCATTTCGTTGGCAGTTCTTTGAGGACAGTAGTAAAAGCCATATTTTAAAATTAAATTTAAAATGTTTTCCGTTTAAATTTTACAATGAATGGAAAAGAATTTTATACGTTGAGAAATCCTTCTCAATAAAAGTCTCAAAAAAAATGATTTACGTCGAAAAATCCCTAGAATTTTCGTAAAATTATAAAAGCACCTTTTAATTTATTCAAGTACTTTTTTCCAATTACATCAAATGCTATTCACAAAAAGTTTTATTCCATAAAAGGGTATCGAAACTGGACGTCAGGACTATTGAACAGACACTTTCGAGTATTATCGTTTGAAATCCACTTGAGAAAATGCATTTAAAATGAAATTTTTGTGATCAATTGGTATCATTGTCAAACAGAGAAATTAAATTTGCGCACTTCAAATTCATTCGATTACCAATTTTTTTCCTGCAATAAAATCATGATAATTAGCGGTGGATAAATGACAAAAGAATTACGGTTTTTTAAATCAATTTATAAGTTTCTTATCTTCTGCCGCTTTGAAATATTTTTTAATTTTTCAAAAGTTAATAAACATTTTTACTACTTTATCTATACACGATTCAAATCTGAGTCAATTTTGACAGGTCTTAAATGCCAGTAGAATTGTCATTCAAATAAAAAATAAAAATTAATAAAAATTCTTACACTCTCTATTACAACCCGAGAGCGCTAGTCCAAACGCAAGCTCCGAATCCTAACTACGAAGTTTACTTATGGCGGTCGTATCAATCAGGGAACCATAAGAAATGTAAACAGCATTATCGTGGCAGCAATGCGGTGAGAAGGCTCGCGCAGTCACTCAGTCAATAAATTGCATTGTGGCGTACGTGTTCCCCGACTGTGTCGCGATTACGGCCCAGCCGCCCCTGCCATTAAATTCGCAAGATACGTTGTTGTGGCAGACCGCGGAACAGACCGGCGAAAGCACATCGGCCAAAATTCCCTCCCAAAGGGATGTCTGCAATTTTAAGGCCGAGGTCTTATCTCCTTGTGCCTATGTTTCCTGCGCTTTACAGGCTGTTTTGGTTAGTGTAGATGCTAACAATGCAGTATAAGCATAATTGCTTATGGTAACCTTTTTTATTTTTTATTCGTAATGTGTTTTTAAGTTAAAGCATAAAAACGGATATTTTTTAAAAAGAGCTTTTTCGAACCGCTTTCATCTATACCGCCTCCATTGTCAATATCTGGATCGCAAGTTCCGATACAATGTGGAGAGAAGCGGAAATCTTTGTCTGCGCGTTCAAGCGTGACCGAGTGTTGATAACGCCCAAGGAAAAAAGACCTTTACCGATCCTGTCGGAATCTTTGATGCTTACTTGTACCGACCGAATACTGCTCTCCGATGAAAAACTATTGTTAAAAACTTCACAAAAATTTTGAAAAGAAAATATTGTAGAATAAATTTTGTGTCTTTTAAAGCATAGGATAATTGTACAAGCGAAATAAACGATTTATCAAAATTGTTTTTTTAATCTTAAAACTAAAATGTGCTTTGCCTTTTCTTTGGAACTAGAATATTTATAGAAAATACTTTTCCGCCTTTAATTTTAAATAAATTCATTAACTCGTCGAAAATACTCTACGCCGATCTAAGTAAAGCGTTTGAGCTTGCAAATAGGCAAGCTATGGAACTTTATTTAAAGTACGCGTTGTCGCTGACACGATCGGCAGAATCAAAGCTCCATAACAATTCGCAGCGTCGCCTGGAACGACCAACATAAACGAGCGCGAGGCGCAAAAAGCCCAAGTCATCGGATTCACGATCGCAAGAAAGCTGACGTGACTCGAGCTCGTAGGTGGAGAGGGAGAGAGAGAGAGCGAGAAAATCGACGTAATAGCGAGAGAGAGAGAGAGAGAGAGAAAGAAACAGACGACGCGTGCAGGTATATACGACGTGTAGCACAGGCACGTGACTTCGCCAAGTAGATGCGGCCAGTTCAGCACGGCCGACTCGGTCCCATTGTCGTGGGCTCGGTTCTTTCTTTCTTTCGCCGTTTGTTAGCGGGTTTCCTCTTTCTAGAAACGAGGCAAATGCCCTAATTTTGACCTCTTTTGAGGATGCTGGCTGAGAATTTTTTCTAAGTGATGATCTATTTTTGGGATGAAAAATTTTGCTTTCTTTTTATAATTAAGTTTTATTCCGATTGAATGGTAAATTTAGTTGAAGGCAGACGAGCGTATTTCGTATTAATAAGCATCTTTAATTAAAATTTAGCCTTGCAAACAGGGAAAAGCGAATTATCGGAAGTAGATGATTCGAACAGGAATTGGAACACGATTGGAAATCGAAGGATTCAGCTTATTAATTTATTATTAGAGTGTCGATATTAAACGAAGTACGACTACGAATTTTTTTTACGTATGAATTTTTTTCATCCGAGATTTATTCACGGAGTCAAGTTTATTTTTGGGAAGAGGAAATTAAATCCGAGGGTTGAATTCAAATTTAGAGATATTAAAGTCAAATAACTTGTCTTATATGTTCCTTTGTACATTTTGGTAAGAGAGAAAATAAAATTTTTATCATTTTTCAGAACATGCATATTTTGTATAAAATATTGAATGTATACAAATTTTAATACATTGTACAATTTACAGAACTATTAAACGATCTCAGCCAAAATTTAAAATCAAACTCTAAGCAATATATTTCATCAAATTATTGATATCTAAAGACACCGAAAGTTCAATGACGTTAAATGTTTTGATTAGAATTTGACCGTTACAAGACATACTAAGCGAGTCTGATTTCTCTAGTTTGTATTGTTTATTTGTGTTTAAAAGTGATCGAACCTAGTAGAATTTCTTTTTCTTGATAAAAAAAGCAATTTGCCTGGTAAATGTGCCTGGATAGGTCGACAATACCATTATTGAAAATAAAACAATTAGTTTTTTTTTAATACCTTGTGCCCAGATTTGATCAAAATTGCATTATCTTCAATAAAATTCTACAATGGAGGGCGAAACACATTCATCACGATTATTTAAACAATAAATTCAGCTATTTTTTCCACCACTAGTAAATTAATTAGTGACCGGTAACAGTAAAAGCTGAATATAGTCAAAAGACAGCAAATAGCACTGACATAATATTTGCTGATATCATCTATTCGTACTGGTGGATTAATGCCCAGGGATTATTCTAAAATTGGAAAAAGTAACTGATCTTCAAATATACTCAGATTATCTGAGTTCTCATTTTTCAAATATAGCCTTCAAATACAACCGTCACATATCATTGAACAAGTTCGCTTCACTTTTTAACAGCCATAAAAAAATTTTGCATTTTCATCTCTGTCATTTCTAAGAAGTTAGAGTTTTTTACGCGGGAAGAAAAGAAGAAGTTAAAAAGGCCATTCTTTGGTAAGGGAAACTTGACACTAAAGAATTTTTACGTGAAATCAGCTTAATCTTGGCTTTAAAAAGTCTCCTGCTGGCTTGTAAATTTCCGGCTTTTGTGTGCTTTGTGTTCGCCACCCTTCGACCCTTGAAGTACACCTTTGGCCTCGGGCCAACGGCTACTTGCAACTTCTCGTATGAATTCCGCTAATGCGATACTGCAAGGGAAAATGCCCGTGAGATATAGAATTTCTAAGCTCATGAGCTAACCTATAGACGTCTAAGTTACAATGTTTTAGCTTAATAAATTGTAACTATAATTCAATCAATAAACTAAATTAAAGTTTAGTTTATTGTTACTAATTAAGAATTAATTATTATTAAAAAAGGAATGTAGATCATAAGATTTTTAATGAGGTTAATACAGTCTTGGTGAAAAATGCTTGTCTATTTGAAAAATTCAAGTTTTAAAAATCTCATTAAATATAGCGTAAAAAAAAAACTTAAAGCAACACAAATATAAAAAAATAAAAGCTGAATTTCTCCCTCGTAACGATAAGCTAAGAAACCGTACACTTGACTGAGATTTTCAGTTTAACTAGATTAGCTCTCTAGAGAGAGGGAGAATTGGCACTGGCTTTCACTGTTGGTGGAATTCGAGGAGATAGCAAATATTTTTACAATTCGTTCGAGTAAAGCTCAAATTAAAATATCAAATATAACATACTTTGAAAGGTGATATTACAAATTTAACTACAAATAATTGACTTTATCAATTTATGCTAATTAAGTAGGTGCGCACCTCAATAAATTTCTTATTATTAATGTTTACTATTATCCACTGTACTTGCAGCAATTAGTATAAAAAATAAATTGCATGTAATTTCTGTAAAACAGAACTATTCCTTGACAATCTAGTTCTGTTACTAATACTTAGCATTTAAGAGAATGAATATATCTTGCGAGTGTAATAACGAAAATTAATGCATCTGTCTAGATTTGAGTGCCAACGTTTTGCCAACATGTGTTGGGTATTAAATTTCGAATGGATTAGATAATAGACTAATTCCACGCCAGAGCAAATAAAGCTTGCTAAACAATGTTTCAAAATTTCACCTTTATTGTGGATGACAGTTTTTTATTTATTTTTTATAGTAATTTATTTAAACAATGTAATGTTACGTAAATATTAATATTTTAATGAAAATTTAATATAAAAAAAATTCAAAAAAAAAAGTAAAAGTGTTGTAATTGCAGGTTAAATTATTTCATCTATCTATCATTGGATTAAAGTTTTTTTTTAATAAAATTTTTATTTTTATAAATATTTGTTTATACTTCTCAAATTCTTGATTTCTGAATGTACCGGCTCAAAAATATCGCATTTATTTACTTTAGAATGTAAATAAATTTACCACATCGTATCCGTTACGATATTTTGGAACACTGTATATTCGAAAATTCAGTGATCGCCTTTCGTAAGATTTCGTTTCGAGTATTTAAAACTTTTTCTACCTTTGCATAACTAACTGACTCATTTGAGTATTGCAAATAACTAAAATTGGTTCTTACATAACTCTCACGATTATGTAAAACCTCGCCTGATCAGTACGGTATTCAAACTTTAGCCTGGAAAACTACAACCATAGAAGCAGACGGCTTTCCGGCGTCGCACCTTTCGCAGCTGATGGCAGACTTTATCAGTCGTTCCCAAGCAACGTCGAACAAAAAGCCCGCCCACCAAACGCGCCTCTCCTTTATCGTCTCCGCAGCCTCGGGTACTATTAGATCATCCGCTATCTGGCTATATCGATTAATTTCTTTTCTTCCGCGGAGGCGGCTATTTATTCGTCGCGGCGTTTATTTTCGCATTGTGTGCATATACATTCGCCAGTCAGTCAGCTCTCGCGCACGCTCGCTTTTTCCCTCTCTCTTTCTGCCTCGCTCTCAGCCGCCGACTCCGTCCTCGTCGTACTGTCGATAATTTACTGAGCGGGCGTGCGACCGAGAGCGAGACGGACTAAGAACAACGAAAGAAAAAAAGAAAAGATGCACCGGGGAGGGAGGCGACGGCAGGAGAGAGAGAGAGAGAGAGACGGAGACTACCGTTTGCCTGTACTACTTGTTTCAGTGGAAAAAGTACTGAGATGACTCAGAAGAGACACTCACCCGTTCATCCTCGACGACGACGTCGGTCCCGGCGCCAGGAAGTCCCCCTCGGCCTCGGACGCTGGTCGATCGGCCCGGATTAATAACCTGCTACACGCGCGTGAATATATCGTTAGAGCGTGTTTATGTATACACGCAAGGAGAGAGAGAGACAGAGAGAGAAAGAGGAGCGCGCAGCTGAGTTCGCCGATAAGCGCGCGCGCACTGCTCGAATCCTCTAATGGGTTAGGTTACACTAAACTATCTGGCTTTCTCTCCCTCTGTCTCCTTCCCTCTCTCTTTGGCCTCTATCCCGAAGAAGAGAGAGAGGGAGGCTCGCAGAAAAATGACAACAGGTTGTTACGCGCGATAACCGTACGCGGAAAAATTAATATGGCGGCTGCGCATGCACGCCCGCTCTCTCCCTCTCTCTCGCTCTCTCTCTCCCGTCGTATAGTAAAGCGGCCGAATTCGTGAATCAAAGGAGAGCCGAGGAGGGAGCGGAAACTCTCTCTCTCTCTCTCCCACCTCTAGTGGTCTATGCACACGTGTGTGGCGGCGCACTGACAGCCCGCGCCTTTTATCAATTAAGACGGATAGAGAAAGATAGAGAAAGACGGAGGAGCGCGACGAAAGTGGCAGCGTGCCCGCCTCGGAGACCGGCGACTGGGCGGAAAACACGCGCACGCACGCGATGCAGAGAGAAAGCGAAAGCCGCGGAAGAGACCGACTGACAGAAAGAGAGAGAGAGAAACCCGGCACTCTCGCGCACACGCGCACTCCGGCCCCAGGGCCGAGAGGAAGGCGAGCCGCTACTGCTTCTCTCAGGCGCAGGTGTACGTCGCGAAGGCAGACGCCGAGGCACACGCGACGCTCACTTTTGTCTCGGCCCCGAGAAGTATGCCCGAGAGAGACAGGGAGAGAGAGAAAGGGATGGAGAGTCACAGACCGAGAAAAAGCACGACGTACAGAGAAAGCACCGCTGCTCGTTACCGCTGACTTGCGCCTCGAAGCGCCGTCCTCCGCTGCGCCGGATCGCGCCACTTGCGAGAGGAACTCGCCGGCCACTGGTACTCTCTACGACATCTAGCGGATGAGCGCGGAGAGCGCTGCTGATTCTTATTGTGGGAGGACTGCGTTATCGGCGGACGGTCGATGCGGGCGTTTAGGGATTGAAAGCTTTCGTAAAGAAGCTTTTTTTTTTTTTTTTTTGAAAACCGTGACTGAAAATTTACTCTTGAACGTAATAATAGAGGCTGTTTTAATAATTTGTATATTACAATATTACAGTGTGAGATAAAGTTTTTATTGTGCAACTAATAAATAATAATTTACCTTTTATTTTAAAAACATAAACCTCCGTGTTAGGAACAGAAAATTGTAAACAAATTTTTAGTGTAGGTACCATTAAACTACACTAAAAACTTTTAATTATCAACTAAAATGTTTGTTTTAATTGTGTTTTTTTTAAAACACGCGTTATTGATTGCAAATAAAAATAATGTTCCATTATGCAATACCCAGATGTCACTACCAACAACTTTCACTTAACGTACAATAGATTACAATTATTTGTCACGCTTATAAATGTTGAAGACATCTTTTTTCCAGGTCACAAAAATGTCAACTATGGGCTTCACTAAAATTAAATTTACTTTATATTTCCAATTTTAAATGAAGCGCTAATACAATATATATCTTTTATACTTTATGTTTAAATAAGTCTGTTAAAGATTTGTTATAGTCTTATTAAATGTGTGATTATTTAATTCCTAAATCAAATATATTCTTTTTAATATCGCAATGAGCTTTGTAAACATTTAAAACCTGAGCTTGTACGGTTTTTTGATTCCAAACAAGTCGCAAGAAGGCACATACAAGTCATTTTAAAACAAATTTCGTAAACAATTTCAAAATTCGTTCATACGACTGACACAAAACATCCCTGAACCAAAAAGCCAACCCTGCGGAATTGAACCCACTGAACCCATCTCGCTTGGCACTATTTCCCATCGGCGACTGACCGCATTCAATAAGAAGGAGATCGTGCATGCGTGAAACGCGTAGGTAAGCAAGTCCGGTCCCCTCGCGACTAGGAATATATAAGGAAAAAGTCGTGGCTCGAGGAGCCGCCGTTTCCCGGCAAAAGGAGAGGAGAGACAAGAGAGAGTCGGAAGTCTCTCGGTCTCTTTACGTCCGGACGACTCTCGCCAGGCCTCACATGATCGGGAGAGCAGGCTGACGAGGAAGCCGCTCGGAGAAGGAAGAGTGCAGACGAGGGAAGCAAGAATACATGCGCAGCCGCCTCAAGGACGTCCGACTGAAAGAAAACCAGGCCGAGATTCGAGCTTCGCTTTCGAAGGCAAGGCTGCTTTTAGATGTTACTTTTATGACGGTTCCGGTTCGAAGGTGGATTCTCTAGATAAAGCATCAGTCGTTAACGTTAATTTCTCTTCGAAAGGATTTTTTTCAATGTTTATTGAAGTCTCATTGAATCAACGGGATTATTTTCAAATAATTATTATCCTCATTCTTTTGGTTTATTTAAAATTTAAGATTTTTCATAAATAAATAATTTAATATATATTTTTTTTTAAATCGATCAAGACGGATATATTGAAAAATATGTTTCTAATATATTGTAGAACGCCGATTATAATTTTGTCATGAATTTGTTGTGTGCGTTGCATATTGGGCAATGCAATTATTGTTAAAACCGTAACTCACGCCTTACAAACAAATTTCGCACTAATTTATTGTACTTTATATAAAAATAAAGAAATGTAAAAAAAAAATGTAATGTAATAAATGTCGATATATACTTATTCTACGTTAATTATACTTATTTATTTTTAGAGAGAAGGTTCATTATAATAATTAGTTCCAATAATTCTGTTAATATATTAATTACTTCGTACAAACTTTTAAATTTATAACATTTATCGACCGATCAAAGAATAACTGAGAAACTAAGCCTACACCGTTCCAGTCGAGCATCAGACTTCTTTTAAGGTAGTTGTATACCAAGATATAGAAAATTAAAAAAAATTGTTAGCATACTTAACTATCATCTGATTACATAAGTGATTATGTTATAAGGTTAAACTTTTATTAATTAAAAAAAAAAAAATATATAGAACCTTTCAAAGGTTCGATAATGTCGAAAGTAGAGTGTGCGAATGTGTCGGAAAATGTATATGTGAAGACAGTGCTTGTAGTGACAACGATTCTGAAGAAAATTCTAATACCTCATATTTTGCACCGACTCCAGCTCAAGATAAATCCAAAAAACGTATTGTATTATATGTCTTATCAAAGTGAGAGATATGAGTTTTAATTTCCACGAATTTTGTGATTTTACTAAAGATGAAGATCAGGTATCTAGTCTTCTTTATGAGATATTCAATATGCTTATCTCACCTCATATTCGTATCGAAAATTATACCTAAATATTTTGTCTCATTCACTCTCTGTAGTAATTCGTTATTTATTTTAATTTCTATGGTACACTATTACTATAATTATCAAAAGTTATTTAACTGTTTTTTATGTGTTTAGCGTTAATTTATTTAGTCTAAGCCATGTTGAGACTTCTTCTAAATATTTATTCATTCATATAAGATTTTAATTTTTTATTTTTCATAATTAACAATTAGATATTTACATTTTTATACTAATTGTAAAATCTAAAAATATATAAAGTAAAATAAAAATATAATAAAATAAAAAATAATTGATCGACAATTGCATGAACGGAATATTCATGAATATTCAATAATTTTATAATTTATTTTACAGTGGTTAGAACTTGTAAAACATTAACAGAGCTTACAGAAGAACTTAATAAAATGGGAATGAAGGTTTCCAGAAGTACAGTTTATACGTGTTTAATACCACATCGATCAAATACTCACGAAGGAAAGAGGCATGTTAATACTGTGCCAGTTCAACTGTCGCCCTGAAGCTGATCAACACGCAAAACATCCCGACGGTTATTTTGGCCATGCAACAATTAATGCTTTAGAAACGATAGCATCAGTATTAGGGCCCGAAGAAGTTAGTTTCTTATCGCGAGATGATAAATTAAGAGTGTCTATTAACATTAAAGCGACAAAATCACAGGCTCCCATGTTGATGCACTTACAATATAAAGTTTCTTTGCCTGATCATGACTGGGTAAAAGCAGAGCGTCACAAATCGATTCCATCTGTGTATGCAGGTATCGAAATTAAAGCAAATGGTGATGGGTGCCCTTCAGAGCCTACGTACATAGCAATTCGCAGTGGTAAACATTCTTCTTCAACTGCCGAAACACACGCAACTGATTTTGATCGAGTTTTGGAATTGAATAGTTTTGAAAATTTTGTAAAAACAAAAGCAGGTATGATAAAACTGTTGTTATTGTTACGTGTGACGGAGGTCCAGATGAAAATCCTCGTTACTCACGAGTTATTTATACTTCAATTTCACATTTTATAAAATATAATTTAGGTAGTTACTATTTTTATTACAACGAATGCACCAGGTCGTAGTGCATATAATCGAGTAGAGCGAAGAATGGCTCCACTTAGCTACGAACTAACAGCGATCGTTTTACCACATGATCATTTTGGATCACATCTAAATGAAAATAATAAAACAATTAATAAAGAATTAGAGCTGAAAAATTTGGCACATGCGGGAGAAGTGCTTGCAGAAATTTGGAGTAATCTCGTCATTGATGGTTACTTTGTTCATGCTAAATATATACAGCCCAAAGAAGAAATACCAGCTGATGCTCCTGACGCTCTTTGATACGCAAAACATGTCAAAGAATCTCAATATTTTTTACAAATTGTACGATGTGATGACAGAGAATGCTGCAGCCCTTCGCTGGTAGCAAGTTACCGATAATTTCCGATAATATCGTTAGAATCTAGCTAGATTTGGGCATTTTAACTAGATTGCAGCGATATTATCGGAAACTTGCTACCAGAGTTGGCGTAGTAGTTTAAAATTCCTTTTAAAAAATGGATTCTTACCTCCTCCAGTACACCTTGCGCAGTCACCTGGTGGACTTCAACTCTTACCGTACACAGATAATATTAAAAAATTATGTCCTCTTTTACTTCGCTTTGCTTTAAATATTGAACCAACATTTAATAATTCTACAGAAATTCTATATGATACGTACTGCCCTACAGTTCAAACAAAACTTGTCGACAGAATATGTTCCAAATGTAAACTGTACCATGCATCTATAAAATCTCAAAAACTTCATTAAAAATTACACAAAAAAATAAAAACTGTGACGATGAATTTTTGTGTATTATTAACGACTGCAAAACAGAAGCTGAAGATGTCAAGTGGATATCGCAGGACGTTACATACGAAAATGTACTATTAAATGATACAGAAGATGGCAATGATGTTTATGTCAGATTGGCTTTCGAGTCCTTGGACCGAAGAAGCAGAATACAAATTATATTTACGTACTTTAATTAAACACTGTATAATATAACAATCATATATAAATGTATATAAATTTTAAATAATAAAATTGAATCCTACTTAATTAAAATTATTTTTTATTGAAAATAAATTATAAAAATAAAAAAAAGGATTTACGATTTTGGACGTCCTCTTCGAGGGAGGGTATTGAATTTGTGATACTGTGTGACGGGCGATAGAGGGTGGGTCAAGAAAGGGTAAAAATTTTTGGACGTCCTTTGTGGACAGCCACTTGGTCTAACATAGAAAATATTTAGTCCGCCCGCAGCGCGCTTCGCTGGTACTAGTATTGTAAATAAAGATATGATTCACTAAAGAAAAAGTTTTTCAAAGTAATGAATGTTTGTCACTTTTTAATTTATTTCGACGTAAAGCTGCTAAATTTAGTCGTTAAACAATTATCTAGAGATTCACCATGAAAAGATTTTGAAATAATTAATTTTCAAAAAGCAAACTCCAATTGTTTATAAGCTCTTGTTTACTTGGACATAAACATAATTGACTTTTATTCCTTGCAAATTAATTGTTTCAAACTTTTTTCATGGTGAATCTCTAGATAATTATTTAATGAATAAAATAAACCCCTTTACGTGGAAATAAATTAAAAAAAGGAAAAAATTCATCACTTCGAAAAACTGTTTTTTTGGTGAATCATATCATTATTTGCAGTACTAAAATTTGACTTCTGAATTTTTTTTCAGTTCATAAAAGTTAACTTTATAACACATATCATTACTTACGTAATCAGATGATAGTTAAGTCTGCTAAGAATTTTTATTTTAAACTTCTATATCTTGGTATAAAACTACCTTAAGAACGAAAAACCGCTGCCAAGTCATTGGCAGTTAGCTTCCTCCTAACTAATTTATTGTTCCATTATTATCTCATTTTTATTATTATTTTATATTTATATGCTCATTTTAGAATTTAATGAAAAGTTAACAAAATTTAAATATAAATTTTGTTATTGGAATTTATAAAGTCCTGAAAAATAAATCAAGCTTTGTACAAGTTGTATCAAAAAATAATGTTCAATATAAAAGCATAAAGGTGATTTTAACCTGGTGTTACCTTTTCACACTATATTCGTTTTGAAAAAAATTAAATAAAAATTGCAACTAAATTGAATTTTCTCCAAGTAATATTAGTCACAGAAAAGTTATTTTTTGTATTTTATTTAAACTATATTGCTTAAACTAATGTAAAAAGTCATAATAAAATAATAATAGTAAAAATATGACAGTATTATGTTATATATATATATATATAATCGCGATACCATACATAACTTAAAATCGTTATAGAACAAAAACTGGTAGATAAACTTCAAAAAATTTTTTTAATTTTGAAAGTTTAGTTAAAGATGAAAAAAATAAGTGGTCGATCATTGAAAGAGATCGATTATTTACTAAG
>JAWWML010018330.1:0-20247 GCA_035047165.1 Ormyrus rosae
GTTTCCCCACGTGCGAGCGAGGGCCTTTGTAGCGGCAGGTCTCGAGCTCTGGCCAAGCGAGAGGCCTGATTGAAGAACTGCCCGTTACAGGGTATTCCGCATTAAGATGAGTAAAATGCCCTCTGTTTTTAATTTTTTTTTTTAATAGTTAGAATATACGTTTTGGGTAATAAAAGAATGGGCAAAATACCGTTTATTTGCCCCAAAACGCACCCCCGTCTTGTAGAGGTCCGAAAACCCTGCCTTTTTTTACAATTTACCTTTTTCTTGGCGGTTTTTTATTTAATCCTTTTGAAAAAAATCATGTATAATTGACATGATATATACGTTGTTTAATAATTTTCTCCACCTGTGCACTGAGCAGTGCGGTAGTACTGAAGGCTAAAGGTTACCCTCCGTCGGTAGCATTACCCTCTTAAAAGCTAATTTTTTAACTTTTCAAACTATGTTTTTAAGTAACAACACATTTATGAATTAATTTATTTATTAATTTATTAATTTATTTATGAATTTCTTCCTTTATTTATTAATTTATTTAAAATTGGTCACTAAATAGAAAGCAACTATATCTTCGGCTTCAAAAGCGAAATAAAAATAAAAAATTATTAGCCAGAGAATATAGCCTAAACTAAACTAGAAATCGCATTTCAGTCTATTCATTAGTCAAAACCTGCATAAGATTTCTACCAGGGTTTGTTAGAAAAAGAGAAAAACATTATGAAAAAGAAAAAGCATGTATTTTTACTAAAAAATCATTAGAAGTACATTTATCTGAAAATAAAAAGCCGCTGCCAAGTCATTAGCAGTTAGCTTTCTCTTAACTAATTTGATAAAAAAATTGAAACAAAATAAATAAAACTTTAATATTTTTTGAACTAATAAGTTTCATAAGCAGAAAAACTATGCACTTCTGACCGTATAAGAGATCTACTTTTTCCCAAAATTTCAAGTAATTTAAAGTTTTTTTACTTCCGCAATCGTTTGAGAAAGAAAACTCATTTTTTTCGGTTTTCAGCTGTTTATTCAAAAACAAATTGACAAAATGGCTTGAAATTTTAAAAGATTATAGCTACATATATTCTTAATTAACAAAAATTTGTTCAGAGCAGTTGATAATTTAATTTAAGAATTATAAGCCTTTTTAAAAAAAACACGTTTTTATTAAAAACAAAAGAACCATAAGAGCTAGGGTAACATTTTTTCTCTGAAATTATAGACATTTTTATGCTCTTTAAATTGGCCTTTGTTCGATTCGAATATCTCAATCCTATCATTAAAAAAAATTAAAGTTAAGTTTTTCAAAAACCGAAAATTTGCGATAAAACAAAAACAAATAAGCAAAATAAAAAAAGATTTTTTTTGCCGCCATCACAAAAAAAAGCAAAAAAAATGAGCCGTGAACGATGAAAATCCGTTCAGTAGAAGCTGAGATACGGCGGATACATACACACACACACACACATACATCCATACAGACATTTTTCAAAAACCATTTATTCTTGTTCCTGAAACCTTCAAATACAATTATAATCGATTTTTCAAACAACTCCAAAAATTACTATAACAATGCTTCCGCAAGGAAGAAGCAAAAAAAGTTGTTAAATATATTAATGAAATTTGTACACGAAAAAATAGTTCAAAAATAACGAAAAAATAAAAATATTTTTTTTTTTCGGCATGGAACACTAAATTATAAAATCTGAAAAATTCATAAAAATAGTATATTTAACATAACAAACAAACAAAAAATATAAAATTTGATGTACTGTTTTTATTTTGAGGTTAAAATCCAATTTAAAAACTTGAAGAATTTTTTTCTGAAAGATAATACGCTCTGATAATATCTAAAAAAATGATTAAAAAATTTATATACCATGTCAAGATACACGATTCTTTTCAAAAGGATTAAATAAAAAACCGCCAAGAAAAAGGTAAATTGTAAAAATAAAACAGGTTTTTCGGCCCTCTACAGGAGGGGAGGGGGAGCGTTTTGGGGCAAATAAATGGCATTACCCACTCTTTTATTACCCAAAACGTATATTCAAACTATTTAAAAAAAAAATTAAGGAAATTTTACTCATCTTAATGCGTAATAACCTTTATGCTGCGGAGAAGTGAAGAATCAGCGTTCGATTGTGATCTATATATTTCACGGGCTCTAATCGCCGCCGATAATGACTGGCCGGGCAATTTGCATGCGGCATTAGCGCGAGAGGCGCCGGCACGCGTAGATAAGGATCTGGGCAAAAATCCCTGCTGCGTTTATGCGCAAACGGTCTTTAACTAACCGTTTATCTGCTTTCTATCTGGCGTGTCTTCTTCCCTTTATGACATCACGAGACGTCTAATCCGGGTTTTGGAGGCGTAGGTGGGAATCGGGGTCAGGCCTGTTTATTTCAATTAGAGCGTCCGCGAATTCGGGCTAAATACGGCTTTGACATAGATGTGATTGTTTATGAAGCAAGGAAGTGCTCGGAAAGTCTGACGTCTTGCTTCGGGTCTCGAGATTTTGGTGACTGAGAGAAGTGTGTGAATTTTAGGCAATTGAATGCTAAGACGTAGGTAGTTATTCAGGTTTGCAATTTTTTGATAAGAAATCTTTAATATCATCGGATGGTGTACGTTTGTAGAACCTTTTAAAAATAAAATGGGAATTTACTTGAAATTAACTGTTCTCTACATATAAGTCATAAAATGCTTTATTTTGAAATTAAAATAAATTAAGGCCTAGGCAAAGTAATTAATCAGATCGTCATACAACATTGATTATTTAGTGGTGAAAAATTTTATTTAATTTTAAGACATCAAAGTTTTTACGATAATAATAATAACATTAACAGGAAAATTAAAATGATAAAAATGAAAATACGATTAAAAATTAAAAAATACTAAAATGCACATTAATATATAAATCATAAGAATGTTTCAAAGTATTATTGAAATTCTTAAGATAGTTAAACATTTTGTTTTCACAGCAACTCAATAGATTTTACAAGAGTTATCATAATGAATTTGCACGCAGATGAGAAAGCAGAGCTTTATCAGCCTACAAAAATTTTCCTGCAACAGCAAGCACAAGCAAGGATTAACAAAATATGCACTTCCGAAACTCATTTCCTCAAGTGCGCTTATTGAAAAACATTCAACATCGAGTCTGCAAAAAACTTGCACCTCAAAAATTGCGCAACACATCTCCAGACCTCTCATTTTAGATAAGAATTTCAATCCCGCGGTGCACAAAGGCGAATTCATCATCCGAACAAAGCCACCAAAATTCCCGACAAAAGCGCCTGATGGCATCCGGCTAGCGGCGGCGTCGGGGGAAAAAGGACGGCTCGGTGGAGTTGTTAGCGCGCGCGTCGCTCGGTAGCAGCGATCCGCCCGAGGCTAAGCACTCTTACACGCGTGTTATCGCGCATCGAACGTCGCGTAGGCGCCGCAGAATATTCTCCCTGCCTTATCAGGCGACGATCGATGCGGCGCTCTTTTTCACCTGCCGATGCGCGAGCTCGTCGTCTTTTTGGCTCTTCGTCGCTTTGCTCTTTTTTCGAGCCGCGAAGGCGATAGAGGTCGCGACGTGCGCGATACCCGGTAATGTGGACTGATGCCGGTGGTTAACTGATGGGGGAATACTTTGAATTGGAAATGCTTCGGAGGATTAGTGAGAGATTAGGAGACGTTTGGGGTATGCTAAAATTACGGGCTCCACCTGCGTGGAAGCTGGTATCCCAAGGATTTTAATATATATATAGTATTTTTATCCGCATTTAGTTGTCTGTATTTGAATATTTAATAAGTAAAACCTGCTTGCTTCCTGTATACTTATAAGTAAAATAATCAAACAATTTTATGCTCTAGATAGTAGATAGTCATAGTTTGACGTCTAGATTAAAATTTGATTTCATTAGAATTGCGCAACTACTTATTACTAACATGTTACACATTTATAAGAAGTAATTTTTAAGTCTCTCATCACTTCGCGATTATCTTTTGAAATTAAATTTAGTGCATAAAGTTGCTTTGTACATTACACATTATTTAAAATGCTTACATTAAATGCCTTTAAAGGTTTATTCCAAAGTAATTGTGCGGTAAAATTAATCAAATAAATAATTAATGCCACTTGTGTAAGCTTAAGATTACTAAGATGGATCCTTTCATTTATAAAAACTGTTATGTAACAATTATCTTTGAAGTGTTTAACGACTGATCAGGCATTTTATACGTCAAAAATATTTACAATAAATTACCCAAAATTTTATTAATGCAATTTGCATTTAAATTTGATGATGATAAATAAATGCTGTATCAAAATCGTTTCAGTAATATTATAATGATACGTTATTGATCTCTCATATTTTCGATATGGATTTTTTCCAATCTGTGTTTGCACTGATTCATCGCACTTATGAAATACAGTTTGTAATCTACACACGTATTGCAGCTATAAAGCGGAAAGTTAATTACCACCAAAGGCAACTGACGCATATTTTTTTCGATAAGTATGACTATTGACAATGTTCTGGTTGGTTTCCCGAATACGTGGGCCTTTGTCGGAGTACACACTTTTTGTTCTTCAAAGTTTGTGATTTTTTACAATTGAGTTGGTGGGGGGTTAAGTATTTAAGTACCCGATTCCCAAGAATTCTAACCTTGGAAGCGTAACTGCCACCGGTATCAATCTTGTCGATAGCGCTATTCCATGTCCTAAAATGTTTCGTTATAAATCATTATTGTTTATCGTCGGAATTTTCTTATGCTTTCCAGAAATGAACGGTACGTTTCAAAACTTTAAATATATTTTTATTATCGATGGTGCAATTTTTCAATTCTAAAAATAATTTTTAACATGGATCCTCAAGTAAAAACTGAGCATAATCACCAATCAATTTCCGATAAATTTCATTAGAAAGATATTTCAACTTTTTATAATGAAATCCTCATTTTTGCCTTATCGCAGCTCGCCGCATAAGAATAATCGGTGGTGAGGAAGACTCAGTATCAAACCACAGATATCACGTGGCGATTCTACACGTAAACCCCGAAGATGGAAGCATCAAGCACGTCTGCGGAGGCGCCATCATTCATCGTCGCTTCGTCCTTACTGCCGCGCATTGTGTCTACGACTTGACCTCCAAAGATGTCCTCATCAGGGCTGGTGGAAACCAAGCTCCACCCGAGAACAAACCTCACCTGGAGCGCAGAGTTTACAAACGCGTCGCCAGAATCATGTATCCCAAGGATTACATTAGGGACAACAACTATCACGAAAAAGACATTGCCGTTTTGAAGGTAAGAATTCGAAGAAAATTCGTGGTTTATCAGCGAAAGCTGCTCGATATAACAAAAATTTCATGGTTGCGTTTGATAGTTGATTGGAACATTCGATTTGGCCGACGAGAAGTACTTCAAGAAGCTGGAATTGCCAAATCCAGACGGCGAATTCGAGGAACGATTCGCAACGGTTTCGGGATACGGACTCCACGACCCCAACGACGTCGAGGTCAAACTCGAAGGAAGTAACTTTAAATCGCTAAAAACAAAGGTCATCTATAATGACCAGTGCCAAGCTACTCGCGAGTTCATCTTGACCTCCGGGAGTCTCTGCACTCAGGCTATCAACGAGAAAGGCCACGCCTGTTACGTAAGTTTTAATGCTTAAACATTTAATTTGCACGAATAGATTATGATTAAATGATTGATGTATGGTGGTAGGGTGACGGCGGTGATCCACTGGTCTTCGATAACCAAATCATCGGGATCTTGAACCCGCCAAAGAATTGCAACATCGAGAAACCAGATTTGTACACGAGGGTACAGACTTACGTGGACTTCGTAAAAAAAGTATTAAGTGGCCGAGTTTCTTCTGGAATTGTTTACAAATAATTTCATTATATATTAAATACAAAATTATGACTGATTACTCTCAACAAATTAGGTATTATTTTGTCTTAAAAAAGTAGATTTGTAGATTTTTTAAATTAGCAGAATAAAATTATAAATTTTATAAATAAATAATTTTCATCTTATTGTTAGTTTCTCCCAACCACCTCCCTCGCTTCACCTTTTCTTACAAAAGTGAGATCTATTTATACAAGACAAATGTTTTTCTAAAGTGAATTATAAATTAAACCTACACTTGAATGATAAAGCATTTGCACTAGCCAACCGTCGAACTGTCGAAAATTTAGATTGTCGCTGATATACTAGTTGTATTTATGTGGACGTTGAATGAAACAAGTTATAAAAAGAAAAATATCTCCATATTCGAAAAATTCACTTAATTAAACAACCTTTATCTATTAAACTAAACCTCCAATTTTAAAAATTAACCGAAGCGGCCGTCCCAAAATATCTCCCTTTTCAATTATAGAAAAACCACCTCCCCATCGCCCTGTACTCCCCCACGAATGGCTTGTAGTCGCTGCCTCTAAAAAATCCCCTGCAATAATCAATTCTTTCGGCTTGCCTGCACGTAATCACGAGGGTTTGTCGTGGCTATTAATTTACTATTAATTAGATCCTGCAGCGACGCAGCAGGAAAGTTTACCGCGATCACGCACATGAATTATGGCTCGGCGAGAGAAGCGATCATCGACGCGTTCGCGGACACGCGTCTCTCATCCTTTCGGCTGGCTCGCCGGCCGCGGCTAATTATAAATGACTCGAAGGAGATGAATGCGCTCTTAATGGCCTGTTAGATAATTGAAAATTTGTGAGAAAGCAATAGACGCTGGCTTTTTACTTTATTTTCATTGTCACGGAATTAATTTGCGGAGACGCGAAGGGAGTTGCTTAGGATTATTCAGACTGACGCTGATATACTAGTTGCATTTATGGGCTTATGTAGATGGTGAATGAAACAGATATTTTATAAAAAGATAAACAATGTCTTTTATTCATTAAAGTAATAAAGAATTCTTAAAAAATAAGACATACATTTTTTTCTTTTTAGATAACGCGAAATTGACAAGCGATTTGCGATGGTTATCTATCAATCAAAACTAATTTACTTCAACAATTAGTCTGATTGGATTTTTGTTTTTGAGAGTTTATGCTTTATGATTGCATCTCTTCACCAATAATAAATATTGACACTCCTCAATTTTATCGATTCATTATCTCAAGACGTGCAATGAAACTTTACGATTAAATTCCTCAAAAAAAATTCACAAACTCCGAGAAAAAACATGTTTCTGGAATAAACATCAGACCCCCAGTCTTGCAATAAGCACAGAATTCATCAGATCGTCTGGCCATCCAGCAATTAGCTTTCATTTCACTCCTTTTAAGCTCGGTTCATTAATTTTCGCATTTGCGCGCACTATTATACAAATTCGCGAATAAAAAGAGCAGTGCACACGCGGCGCGGTACACAATGTAAAGACGATTGCGATCTTGTTTACTTCCACATTAATAACCTACATGCTCCGCTCGCTCGGACAAATTTCACTTCCACGAGCGGCGGTGAGCACCGTATGAATGCATCATTTAATTGAGTAGGAAAAGTATGTAGCCTTGAAATCGCGCACGCAGCTGCACTTTCTCCTAACCTTCACCGTAACCCCCGCTTAGAGCGACTATTTTCCACACACCTGCGGCAACAACGGTTCAGTTTTTTCGTACTTCAATTTTTTGAGACGATGTGCTACAATGAAGGTAAGATATTTAGATTGCGATTTTTCGACGACGGGCGAAATTTTCTCCTGATTTATTCCGTGCGAGCGAGGGAGTTGTTTTCATTAGCGAAAGCGTTACTGTCGGTTAACTTCCATCGCTCGTAGCGTAATTAATTCTGCACGCAAAATTGATAATGTACATTTCATAATCAATCAAAAGTGAATTAGAATGTAAGAGTAGAAAATGATAATATGATAACGCAATTTGATAATAGTAAAGTGCTGTTAATTGCTACAATTAAATAATATAATTTTTTAATGTCCTTTATCATTAAAAAGTAAGTGTTACACACTAATGAACTTTTAAAAAGTGTTCAAATTGTTAATTAGATAATAATGCACATATTTTAAATTACAATAATTAGCTTGTAACAATGAAAAAGTAGTCTTAAAGATTAGTAGGACTTATCATTATTTAAACAGTTTGGAGTTTGAAGGGCTTAGAGGGGATATTCAGGAAGTTCAAATACAAAACTCAAGTTTAATGTGTAAACAAATTTTTATTCTCACTCTCCGAAATCGAAATCTCACACGACTTAACATCTCATCATCATTCTCGCATACAAATCAATAAAATAATTTAGAGTATATACAAAACGAAACGACTGGATTATTTGTGCCTTTTTACGATAGATAAACAATGTCGGACGAGGGCTGCTGGTTCAGTACCTTGTCGATGAACTCAAGGTAGGCGGTGACCCTGGTGTAGACCTTCAGGTTGGCGGCCTGCTCGACGCAGGGAATGACGACCTTCGAATCTGAACTGCACTTGTTCGGGGCATTCTGGATACCGATGAGCGTATTGTCGTAGACTAACGGGCTTCCACTTACGTTCTACAGAGAAAAGTTTAGGTTTTAGGTTTTGGTCTGGCTATATAATCCTTGGGGTATTTTAGGTACACTTACGGATGCGACGGCCTCATCGCTGACGATGGCGCAGAGATTTCCTTTGGTGATGATAGAAGTGGCGTTTTTGGCGCACTCCTCGTTGGAGATGACCTTGGCACCTAGGTTCTCGACCTTGTCGGTAAGGTAAGCAGAGATGACGGCATTGTAGTCTTCGAAGTCGTTGGTGGGCTCAGGAAGGCTGACCTGCTTGTACAGACGATCGTAGGATAGATCGAAGTTTCTGCTGACCTAAAATATAGTACAAAGTGTTAATACGTCCAAGTTTTGAATAGCTTTAAGTTATGACAGTAGAATTAAAAATATCCTTCATACCTTCAGGATAGCAATGTCGTGCTCGTGAAGCCTGCAGGGCGTTGGGACGTAATCTTTGGGATACATGACCTTGGTGACGCGGTGAAAGAGTCTTTCCTCGAGATGGGGAAGGTTTTCTGGTGGAGCGACATCGGAACCACTTCTGACACGTAATTTGGTTGGCACTTCGTTGATGACGCAGTGGGCAGCGGTCAGCAGGTAGCGGCTGGAGAGGATCACTCCGTCGCAGACGTGTGTTAGGACATCGTCATTGTTCAGGCGCAGGAGGTCAACGTGGTAGCGTGGACGTGTAGCTGCGAGAGTAAAAATTTATTAAATACTTTACACTTTACACTTTACTATCGTGAATTCTGATTTGGAAAGTAGAAAAACTAAAATATTCAACAAAATAGTTCAGTAAAAATATAAAAAATTACAAAAATATCAGATTTTAAAATTTAAGTTAAAAATTTTATATAACTTTATTTTATACTCTAAGAAATAAATCTCCAAAATTATAATATACTTAATAATTTTCTAGAAAATCTTCACAATTTTCCCAGAAAAATTAAAATATTAAATTTCGTAAACTTACGACTGTCTTCATCGTAGTTAGCAAAAGCACAAGCGGTAACGCCAACAAGAACAACAAAAAGTTTGCTGAACATTTTTGCAAGTAGTCGCTACTTAACTCCAAGCGCCGAACAAAGCAAAGCTCAATTGTGATTCGTCAAAATTATAGCCGGCGCTTAAATACCCCTGCAAAAAGCGCGCATACAAGTAAATATTCGCGTAAACCGTGACGACGAATCATTCGCAAGAAAAAATGTCCACGCGTACGCAAATTAACTATGCCACGCGCATATATTACATGCAAATAAATTTTTGGAATAATACAGGTATTAAAATGGTTTGGTGAATTATTGCGCAAGACAAACAGAGGACTCGTGCGCTTATTTAATTACAATTATCAACCGCTAGAGTATGCCAAACATATTTGATTAGCTCCCACGCAGATTTCATCTGCAATAGGAGATTTTTGAAGCAATGACCCTGTGATTGTTTGACATTATTCACGAATTGCCGCGATTTTATTGGATGTTAATATCGTAAGATATCTCTTACGCATGTGTACTAATTTGCTGCTTAATCGATTGGAAATTATAAAATGACTTTTGTGTGATCAGTTTCTTCTTGACTTTAAATTTCCATATAAATTTCAAGATACTGCTTTGGCTTTTAATAACCGTAATTTAAGTACATAAAAAATAAGCGAAAGTTGTGTAATAGGATCCACGCGACTCCAGAAAGTTTCTAGAAATAATTTTTTTCGTATACCGAGCATTGATTGAAACGCACAAATAAGTAAACCTTTAGTATATTTGAAAAGTTTTTAGAAAAATAATATTATTTAAAAATTTTAAAGTACGATATATAACTATAGCAGAAAAAATTTAGTACTATCTGAATAAAATATAAATGTTAGTTAATAATATTTAAAAAAATAATAGAAACACAAACATCTTTAACATTATTTTCTATTTAATATTTAGATGCCGGTTAGGTTTATTTACTTTTCTGTATATATAATGTATCGCATAATATATTAATTTATTTACATATTTAACACTTGCTGAAAATATTAAAATAAGCGTTAATAATCCCCCCAAAACAGTGCGTAAAAACGAATTTTACATGCATCGAAAAATACATTTATTTATTTTGCAAAGAGTATTTTCAAGAAGACTAATGAACTATCTACTTTTTCAAATACTCCTGTCAATTGCACATAAATGCAGACTAGTAACCGCAGTTTACATGGCTATTTTACGCAAATGTGAAAGAAAAACAAATATTACCTATGAAATAATATTTAAATAAAACTTTATCCAAAATGCCTCTATTTTTTGTTTTAAAAACAAAATCCAATCCATAGCAGAAAGTATAACTTATTATAATCAAATACTTTTATTTCCCCGCAATTGCGAGAAATTTTCACATTTTTTGCGTGCATTTATTTAAAAAAATATATTAAGCCCAACCCGCAGCTATTCTATTTGTATAAAGTTTGCTTACGTTTGTATAAAAGCCACGTTCTTGCAATTATTACGTAGTATAATACTCTTTATGATTGACCTTTTCCACACAATGAATCAATTTTCTGCTCTTGCTTAAAGAGAATATTTGCCAACGCTGATACAATAAGGTACAGTATTTAAGTAATGATCACACGACTAAACCTTACACAGTACAAGTCGTAATTCAGATATTAAAACTGAAAATATGTGTCATTTCAACATATTATTTCTTCTCTTAGGAATTTTAATATACGTTTTACATATCAGCGGTAAGTCACTTTGAAATCTAATTAACTGATAATAAAATTTCTTATCTTAAAGGTTCATCATCCCGTGTATATTTCAAACTTTTCAATTCAATCTCTATACACTTAAAATACAATGTGTTCTAGAATTTACAAAAATTTTCAGCCGAGAGTATAACTCACCTTCCTCAACATCAAAATTCAACGAAGGGCAGACTTTCGCGCATCCTCAACGGTGAAATCAGCGACGAACGAAAATATCGTTACCATGTGTCTATCATGCGTATCATAAAAGACCAACCAATCCTAATCTGTGGTGGTTCCATCATCCACCGCAGGTACGTCCTAACCGCTGCGCATTGCGTTGAAAAACAGAAAAGCGGCGACCTCGTTGTCAGAATTGGCGGTATTAATGGTCCACCACTTTCTCAACCTCAAGATGAAAAGCGTAGATTCCACAAAGTTATCAAAATTATGATTCCTAGGCAGTACTCTAGTCTACCCTGCAGGCAACATCAACATGACATTGCTATTTTGAAGGTAGTTTAGTCATAAATAAGTTAATAAATTCATAATTTGCGATTTTCAAAAAATAATTTATTAAAATTCTTGAATAAATCAGATTTTTATTAAATCAAGATAATATTTGATGAGATAATATGAGATTTTTTCGATATTTTTAGGTTCAAAATTGCTTTGACTTAACGGACTTTGAGCGTTACCAGAAAGTAAACCTTCCAGAGGCAGACAGCGATTTCGAGGGTTACGTAGGAAGGGTTGCCGGGTATGGACCCGACTACAACAAGGAGAAAACTATTCAGCCGGATGGAATTAAAAACTACTATCTTCAATACGTGCAGGAACTGCGCTCTCTTCCTCTTACGGTCATCTCGAATGAAGAATGCCAGGACAAGGCTACAGTAGTAATAACTGAATCTACTGTCTGCGCTCGTTCTCTAGATGAAGAAGCACAAACTTGTTTTGTAAGTTAAAGTATCCTGTAGTATATTACAGTTATTATATTACGGTTGATGCCTAATTTATGGGAAATTCGTTTGCTTTTTTTTTCAGGAAGATGACGGTGGTCCCCTTGTTTATGATGGAACGGTTATTGGAATATTAAATAATCGAAATTGTGATAAGAAAGTACCCGAAATGTTCACCAGAGTCTCGTCATACTTGCACTTCATCAATGCCGTGCTTAACCATGAAAGTTCTGCTGATATTATTGTGCGTTAGATGTTGTAAACACTAATTAATAATAAGAGTTAGAATTAAGCTGCGCATATTTTATTTCTAAATAAAGACTAGTGTGTTCAACACACGATAAAAGATGACTTATTTATTCTGTAAGTAATATTTTCATCAAGAATATTATTGTAATATGGCATTTTCCAGAAAAACTAACAAATTTTAGATCTTAATTGGTAATTTCAAGAAATACCATTAATACTATACATAGTTTATGTATAGTATTAATTATGCTTACATGTCCATGTATTTCAAACTTTGTATTTCTTTCAAAAATGTGGAATAAAAACGCCTTTTACTTTCAGTACAGAAACGTGGCTTTCTGTGATTACATTCGCACGCATCCGCTGATGGTAAAGATTTGGTGATCAATTTCGGGTAAAAAAGAAACTGCGTAAGAATTTGGCCTTTGTGAGATTAATATAATTGAGGAGATAAGCTGCGATTGGCAAATCAAGATAGTAGCATTAAACAAGACACGTGCGCAAAAACTACTGCATCTATTAGTAATTCCTAAGAAAGTATACAATTATTAGCATTTCTATCAAAATTGTTGGTGATTCACTGCTAAGTATATTTAATTAGACCCACGGCAATTTACATTTTACTTTAAAAATATTAGTTTCGATGAAATTAAAAAACAAATATTTAAACCCATCTATTATTTTTTCGGAACATCTTTATACATTATATATGTCGAACTTTAAACACTCAACTTTAATTTTTTCAATTCTTCTAACTCTTAGCTTTTATTTACCTTGCAATACCGTGAATGTAGCCCTCTCTGCAGTTTCAATGGAAAAATTCATTTAAAGTTTAAAGTGCCAGCTTATTTGCACCTTAATTAAAAGTGGGGATATTGCTTTTAGTATTTAAGCTTTAACATTATCCTGATCGGAGTTAATCACTTGTTCTATCATAAGACTTTGACATTTATTGTAAAAATGTATAATCAAAACTTGTTTTTATTCTTTATTGGAATTTTAATAATTTTTTCACAGATTAACGGTGAGAAAATAATAAACAATTATTTGGATATTTAATATTTGTTACAAAACTTCGTAAAACTTAACTAATTTGATAAATCACTGCAGCCCAAGAGGTAAAATCAAATGATGCAGTTCCCAACGAAGAGATCTCTAACAACCAGACAGTCAGTGAAGAAATATCGACCGAGCAAATTAACGATGAGATATCTCCAATCGATGGACAGCGAAGGCGATCTCGCATTTTGAACGGACATTTGAGCAATGACCAGAACTACCGTTACCAAGTCGCGGTGATGCGAATAGTCAAAGGCTCACCAGTCTTAGTCTGCGGCGGTGCAATCATTCACCGCAGATACGTTCTGACGGCAGCTCATTGCGTTCATCAGCTGAGAAATTGTGATCTCGTTGTTAGAAGTGGTGGTGTCGTAGGAGTTCAGTTCTGGAGACCCCAAGACGAACCACGATCCTTCTACCGAATTATCAGAACATATATCCCGAAGCAATATTCCAGTGCGGGATGTAAGAAGCACCTGCACGATATAGCTATTCTCAAGGTAAAAGCACTGCAACGATAACTAATTTATTAACAGAATTACAAGGGCTAAAATTTTAAAATCAACTTGCTTGCAGTTGCAACAAAGCTTTGATCTTTCAGACTACGAACGTTACCAGAAAGTAAACTTGCCAGAGGCTGATAGTGACTATGATGGAGCCATTGCTAGGATTGCTGGATACGGACCAGATTTTGTCAGGCAAAGAACCGAATCAGGAAAGGTTATTGAAGTGGGTGTTGAGTACGTGAACAAATTACGGTCGCTACCTCTGACGGTCATTCCAAATGAGTTTTGCCAAAACAAGATCGACGTTATTCTGACTGAAAACTCTTTATGTGCTGTAACTTGCGAAAGAAATGCACAAACTTGCTTTGTAAGTATTTTTTACAGCCTGTGTTTTTAACATTTGCGATTTCATGACTTGTAACTTTTTATTTTTTAGAATGACGATGGCGGCCCTCTTGTTCATGATGGTACAGTCATTGGAATATTGAATTACCGAAACTGTAATATAAAAGTACCTGAAATTTTTACTAAAGTGTCAGTTTATTTGCCTTTTATTAATAGTGTACTGAAACATCAACATTCAGATGATATTCTGATTCGATAATTTTAATTTATAGTATAATATTATTAATAAAAATTAGTTTTACGTTTAATATTTTTATTTTTTAGTTTTTATAAAATAAAAATTATTTTTTTCTACAAAAATATGTTGTATGTATGATCTCCTTCTTTGCTTATTAAAAAGATGATATTCTTAAGCATTTTCTTTATATTAATGTCAATATATTATTTTAAAAATCTGTTGAAACTATTATTAGGACATCACTGCATTTATTTACAAATGTTTAATAAGTAATAATGCAAAAATTAGACAAATCATTTGATAGCATTAAAGTCGGCATTAAATAATGGTAAAAGAAAACATTTTTTTTAGTTTTGGGAAGTGAACATTAATTAAGATTTAAAAAATGGAAAAAGACCTTGTTTTTAATTAACATGCCCTTAAAAATAACTGCTTTTTAAATTCATATTTTAAATACAAATCAATCTTATTATTTACAATTGTATCAAAAGAACACTCGTTATTCGTATCTTAGCACTATTAATATTCACCTACATAAATTACTGCACAATTTGAGCAATTTAACTGAAACGAAAATATTTAAGTATCAAAAGATGAAAAATTAAAAATCAATAATTGTTTTTAAATAACAAATTATTTAATACAAAAATTATTTTCTACAAGTTTGAACCATAACACTTAAATCACTAATAAATAAGTTTTTTCAATTTACAAGTACATAATATCAGAAGAGAATTCGTTGTTCAATACATTGTTAATGAATTCCAAGTAGCTGGAAACTCTGGTAAAGAGTTCTGGCTCATCATGAATGCATTCATTATTATGGCTGTTGCGAATTCCAATAATGACACCATCATGCACCAAAGGACCGCCACTGTCTCCCTGCAAATAAACAAAACGTAATTTAAAAAACCGTACCATTCTGAAAATATAACTTTAAAATCTTAAAAATTAATAAATACTTACAATGCAGGAAAAGCCATGTGCGTTTTTAGGCACAGTACAAACATTTTCGTTGGTCACAATAACAGACGATACTTTCTTGCATTGCTCCAAAGGTAGAACTTGAGTGTTTAAATATTTCAATTCTTCAGGGTATTTGAATTTCTTTTCGACGGTGTTAGCTGTTTTGTTAACATGCAGCCTAATCTTTTCAACTCCGTATCCGGTAAAGGTAGCTTCGTTGAATTCAAAGTCATTATCGATTTCAGGTAAACTGATTTTCTTGTAATTAACATCATCAGCCAAATCAAAATTTCTCATTGCCTGAATTCACAATAAAAAATTAAAATCAATCGCAATTCCAAAAGTTCTATTTAATTTCTGTTCTTACCTTTAAGATGGCAATATCGTGCTGGTGGTGGCGGCAAGGTGAAGGGTTGTAGTCCTTGGGGTAAACGATTTTGGTAACCTTGTGGTAAGACCGTTTTTCTTGGGCCGGGTCTTTGGGCTCCTTGTTCCATCCGCTTCTAATTTGCAGTTGGTTTTTCTCCAAACCGTAAACGCAATGTGCTGCGGTCATCACGTAACGTGATTCAATGATAGCACCACCGCAGATATGTTCGATAGTTCCATCATCCGATAATTTCAAAATAGCAACGTGGTAACGGTGTTCGTTCGTAACATCGTATACACCCTTGAAAATCCTACTTTCTCGAGCATCTGGAACTAACGGCATAAATAACATTAAATAATTGCTTTTAATATTCATTTCTAAAAATATCATTTACAGTTAATAATAGATTAGCCCAGATTCATCCAAGAATTTTATTTATTGATGAATAATTTAAACCTACTTACCTTCGACGCTCTTGGCGTTAATCAAAGGACTAACGGAGAGCCCGATAAATAACAGAAACTTAAGATTTAGCATTTCACCAACGTTAATGTGATCAGGGTAATCCGCAAAATGCGATTTATCACATGTGAAAGTACTCCTTAAATACTCAAAAATTCTCGAGTGTGTCACATTTACCAGCTCGGAATAATCTTAGCCTTGTCAAGGCCTCTGCGATTTACAAAATATTCATTATGCAAATGGATCAAAAATATGTCCCCACGATCTGGCACCTATCAGTTTTAGCTTTCCAAAATTCTTTATCGGATATGCAAACAGTGGAATATATGTCGTACATCGAGCGAGAGTAAATAGAAAAAGTATAGATCTGACACGTGGTAAAAGAATAATCAAGTTGTAATACGAATGAGTAGATGTTGTTTCTTTGATCGATTGCATAGTAATTATTTTATCAATGCTTTCATTGATGAACTCGAATTTACTAACAGATTTATCGTGCTCAATTAAAGCCTTAGAATTAACTTTTCGACTATGGATTTGACGTAACAAGGTTGAGAAATGCGTGATTGAACTAACAAAAGATTTAGCGAGTTCGACTAAAAAGTAACAAATGATCCATTTTAAACGACATTTAATTAGACACAATGAACCGAAATAATTTCTCAAAATGTTTTTATCATTAAGTACATTTCCTCGTACATTAATTGCATAATCAAGTGATTAAATACAAAATACATTAATTTTTACAGCGTACAATAATTAGAATCTGAGTATTTAGCTTTTAAATTAAAACTAAAAATTACGTATTATATATAAACTATGTCATAGGAATGTTCGTGCTCTAAGACTTTGTTGATGAAGCTCAAATAAGAAGACACCCTCGTGAAAATCTCTGGCTCGTTATGAATGCACTCGTTGTTATGACTGTTTCTAATTCCAATCACAACTCCGTCGAGAACTAGCGGTCCACCATCGTCTCCCTAAAACCAACAAAACCAGAACTCCCCTTTGACTAACAACAAAAAATTAAAATTCCAAGCAGCAAAGTCAGATGTTCGACCAGGAGCTCTTCTGCGCGAGCTTCCTTTACATCTCACTTCGCAGGTGCGAAAATTACGGAGCAACCGGCAACTCACCAGACACGAGAAACCGTGAGAATTGACGGCTTGCGTGCAGAGGTTCGTTTTTGTCAAGACGATGGCAGCGTCCCGCTTGCACTCCTCGTTGGAAATGACTCTCGTGTCCATATACTTGAGCTGTGTGGGGTACTTGGGTGTCTCCTTGATGACCTCACCGGTCGAGATGTTCACGTATTTGGCGATCGCGTGGATACCGTAGCCGGTGAACGTCGCCTCGCGGCCCCCGAAGTCGCCGCTTTCCGGATGTGGGAGGGACACCTTGCCGTACTTACTGTCGTCTGCCAGGTCGAAGCTTTTGTCCAGCTGATGAAAAGAATACGAATTGACCTCTGCGCGTTATTTATTACTCGTTAAGGAGACTTTTGCGCGCAGAACGCATTATAAGGGTTTCGATGTTTTTTATCCAACGGTGAATTTTAAAGTTCAGGAAGTGTTTATTATTATACTACCGGCTATAAAAAATTGCAAATAAAATATGATGGAAATAACAACATTTTTATAAAAATATTATAGTTACTGTTTCTTATCAAATTTTAAATTAATAATTACTGCATCACTGTATGGTCGGGTATTGCAGTCACGAAACTATTTTTTACAAAGTTTGACTATAAATCAATCACGTTTCAATATAATTATTTAATACTTTGAAACATTAATTAATTTAACAAAATAATATTAATAAGATTAATATACTGAATTTTTAAAGTTAATCTAGTCAGTACCTAACCCTAAAATTTTACAATTTCGTCATTTGTACACTGAGAAAAGAAATATAGTAAAAATTACCATACTGTCTAGTAAAACCACCACAGACTGTCAAAACCAAAAAAATTACTATATTTTGTAAGAAATTTTACTATACTGTTTGGTAAATTTTCCTATGAAGTATGGTAATTTTTTTGGTTTTGACAGTCTGTAGCGGCCTTATTATGCAGTATTGTAATTTTTACTAAACTTTTCTCTCAGTGTATCAACAACAACGTACGTCAATTTCATGCGATTACCCTGTCTTTCATTCCACTGAAAAATGTGCAAAATGCTACTTAACTTATGATTTACTCATTTATTAAAAGTACCTTAAGCACCGCCAAATCGTGCTCGTGATGGCGACAGGCCAAGTTGTGGTAGTCCTTGGGGTACATAATCTTAACGATGCTGTGGTAACTCCTTCCCTCCTTGTGCGGCTGTTCCGGGTTCACGTCCCATCCGCTGCGGACGAGCAATTCGCTCTTCTTCTCATCGTAGACGCAGTGCGCCGCCGTCAGAATGTGCCGGCCGTCGATTATCGCGCCGCCGCAGATCACTTTCAGCGTTTGATTCGGAAGTACTTTCAACAGGGCAACGTGGTACTTGAATGCATTGTAATTGTCGAACTGTCCGAGAAAAAGTCTGGCTTGCCCTGAAGGATAATTTTAAATTCGGATGAGTGTTTTAGTGAGATGTTATTTGACACGTGCTTATTTTCCTGTTACTCTTTTATGGACCTACCATTGACGAGCGACAAACTTATGGAGACGCCAATGAGGCAAAAAACTAATTTCAAACCGAACATTTTGGAGAAAATGAATTGTAGAATTTAGTTGCTGTCACTAAAATCGTAATTTTATTCAACACCTTTGTATTTCGAAACTGTGGATATACAGAAAGATATCTTTCGCCTTTAATCTTATATACTTCTGGGGAATTATTGAAATCATATCTATTAAAATTTCGAAATAACAGTTATTCAAACAAAAAATTTTGAATTAACGCAACTATAAAAGACAATATAATTTTTTGCCAAGGTCATGCACTTTTTGCGTCGCATGAACTCTAAAACGCTTAGTAATACGAAGGAATAATACATAAAGATTAATCTAGTATCAAAATCAAGATCGCAAACGATTTCTTTCGCTATCATTTCTTTGCCTATATATTCGCCAAATGACTTGTGCACAAACTGTACAGGAAGATTTAAATTTAGGTATGGTTGAAAGACTTTTGGACTAATATCTCTGATGAAATAATCAATTTTCAGATAATTGAACAATCTCAACGAATTTCATAGATGAGTAGATATTGCTTATCTGCCAATTCAAAATTAGGCAGAAATCGATCATTGACCCCATAAAGTTTGCGTATTTTCTTACGATTAACGATTACACTAGTTTTTTAAAGACACGCAAGAAATTGCAATAAACAATGAACGACTTAGTACATTGAAAATGCAGAAAACCAAAGCTTTTGAAGTACAACTTATGTGTAAAATTTAAATTTTTTTCGTGGGGTAAAGCAGATTTCTTCTTTTTAATTAAAGACATCTGTTTCGACATTAATGTTAATCACAACTGGTGGTATTTCTTTTAGATACCTTATCAGTAACATATCTCTTGTCAATTATTCAGTGAACGTTTTTATCGACTTTAAGTTTAAAATTCTCACTATATAGATAATAGCAAAAAAGCAGATGGTAATATTAAGTAATAATTCACAACGCTGCAGTGTCTGAATTTTGACTACAATCATAAATAGATTACTAAAATATTTAAACTTTAAGTTACATTTAATGAAGAAAATTCATCTAACAAGGAGAGTATACGACATTTGGGTAATGGATTTTCCTGTAACTTTGGGATATATTTTCTAATGTTAAAATATGAAGGAAGCCGCGTTCGGCCTAACGCTCAATTTTTCAAAAGTTATGTGCTCTTTTATCAAAAATTTAAGAAAAATCGATTTTTGTCTA
>JAWWML010018351.1:0-20226 GCA_035047165.1 Ormyrus rosae
ATACTATCTGAGATATCTTCGTTAAGCGCTCGTAATGTATAGCATAAATCACCAACTTTTGAAATATGCGTAGCGATGTCGTCTTCTGGATGCTTCTGAAAACTGAACCACTTCTGCTGAAGTACATGTATACCTGTGTCCGTTTTACTCTCATATATCGCGTGGAGCTTCTCCCACATAGCCTTTGCCGTTTCACAATTTAATATATGAGTCATAGGTTGTCTATCTATTGAAGTAACTATAAACTTTTGAGCGATGCCATCTTTCTTTGTAAATTCCTTCAAATCTTTTTCATATTTTCTTACAACGTCCGCTTCTGCGTCTTCATTCGGAGTTGCCGGTTTGTTTTCTGTTCCATTCACTACATTAAACACTTCATGAGAGATCATTAAAACACGCATTTGAAATTTCCAGACACCCCAGTTTTCAAAATTCTTCAATTTCACGATTCTTACTAATTCGGTTTCCATTTTGTACTTTCTTCTTTCTTTTTCGTTTTTGTCTTCTTTCGCACTATCGCACTAAGGCTGGCTGAGACCTTCTGTCGTACACTTATTATAACCTTTTATTTTCTTCGGTGTCTGGGCCCATAACCTGTTAAACAACTGGTAGTCTAAATAGATACTTTATTAATATATATATGTAAGGTTATACAAAACCACGTCATGCGTGAACGGAGCGCGGCAAGCAAGTGAAGCGATGAGTCGGTGAGCTCTAGTCGGCGAGCCTAACATATACTATAGTGCAAAAACCCTAGATGCGCACTAGATGCGCAGACATTCACATTTGTGACTTTTACATTCTCAACAGTAACGAAAGTACTGAAATCCTGAAATATGAAAGAGGCAAGTTATTATTGCCAGTTTTTCTATATAATAGCAGTACTATATCTTTCAAGGTTTCGATAATCTGTGCCAGTTCCATTTTGATTTTAATTATTCGACAGAGACGTATCGATATTATTATTTAAGTATCTTCAAAAAATCAGGAGAATTATCTGCAATCGTGCAGGCGAAAACCCTGAAACAAACATGAATTCTGTGCACGATTTGAAATACACGATCATCTATCCAACTTTCTAACACGAAAACAGGGTTTTTCATGCCTTCGTTGGAAAAAACACGGTGTGTAAAACGGGAAAAAAGCTATTTCAGATTAAGGAGAGGTTTTCAGCACTCGTCTTTATCTCGGGCGCCTTCAGCGCCGTCGACTTCGACTCGTGCAAAACCCCTCATCCTCGCTAGAAATAGCTAACTTTCTCCCCTTGTTGCACAATGCACTATTAACCTCGTATGACCGTTTTTGCCCGAGCGAAGTGAGGGTGAAAAGGTCACACGAGATTAAAATCACCTTCTCGCTCATGTATCGAACAATATTTTTTGATAAGACGTGTGTAAGGCTTGATTTAGCGCGTGCGTTTTTATTCATAGGTGTGCAAAATCTAGTTTTGTGCATGGAGTGTGGAAACATTTTTTAATAAATTGGAAAATTTTAGATATACGGAAAAAATAAATATTAAAAAGATACAGGATTGGTTGAGGAATAATGAGTGAGATCAGATTGGCAAATGTTAACATTTCTGTTGCGTTAAAGGTGTTATGTGATTGGCTACAATAAAATAAGGCTAGGTTGGACTAGCAGAAGCAGACTATAAATTATTTTATTTAATTTTGATTAATAACATAACCTGCGCGTTTGAATGTGAAATTTTCTATTCGAAACTATTTCTCACAGTCTGTGTTTCACAGACCATTTGTAACGTATCAATAAATTTGTGAATTTAATTTATAATTTCCACTGGAATACGTCTATCTCCACTAGCTATAGCTACTAATCCACATGATGATGATAGAGTAGAGACCAAGGAAAAGCATGTCCTTACATATCCAATAACCCCTGAAATATTTTAAATTCAAGGATTAATATTCATGTTTTATAACATTCAATTTGATAATCATTGATCCAACTATCAACGATACACAGCATTGTGTAATATTATGGCTACGTATAACATGATTCTAACATCGATCAAATAACAATATTGTAATTAATAATAATGTTGGTAACACAAAGGTGAAAGAATAAAAGGTAGAGTTACAGAATGCTAGAATGACTAGAAAGGCTTCTAGAATGGAGCAATTTTCCACTCAAAAAAGTTAATCTAGACTGCATCAGCTTTAATAAATAAAACTTACTTATCAAACCAGTACATTTGCCAAAATCTTTTAAGAGGTCGTTTTCAATTTCACTCTTCAAGGAACTACCCAAATGAAAGCCCAATTATTTAACCGTTGACCATTGTTGGATTATTGGTTCCTTCCTTAGCATGTTCTTCTCAAAGTACTTAGATTGGGTACTCTGCTCACCTTCGATGTCAAGAATCTATAAAAGAAATTCAAAAAATATTACTTAAACTGAGCCTCCTTAAACGACGGAAAAATTTTTATTATTATGTAACACTTTACAAGATGAATTTGTATTTTAGGTTCATATTTTGATATTCGTTCATTCCAAATGAAAATAAATAACTTTTTAGGATGATTACTAAGAAAAAACTTAAATAAGCTACTGCCAGATTTCATAAATTTGATGACTTGATTTGATCTCTTGCACGTATCCTTTGATTTCACTGAAAGAAAACAAAATTGGAGGATGTATTAAATTTGACTACCAAAACCAAAAGATAATACTTACACAGTTTTATCATCCGGCTGCATATCTTTGAGAAGTGCATTGCTTGAGTAACGTACAGCAACTTCCTGCGTTTTATTTCTCTTCGCCCATAGATCTATTAAGAGTAGGGTACAGTCACAAAAAAATTCTGTCTTTAATAATATATATTTACAGAAATGTAACTATGTTTTAGTTATATGAAAATGGAGAAAGAAAAAATTTTCAGCCTATTTAAATCAAATTTGAAAGAGCTTTACTTTAAAAAGTAATCAAAAAAGGTGTTTATTCAAAATATTTCTTACAGGGCAAAATTTGAGATATACCATAAAACTGAAATTTTTTTATACATAGTGCCAAGGCCTACGGCTTTACACAGGTTTTTGTTTCTAAACTTAAAAATACAATTTTAAGACCATTTTATGTCTGCGAAACATCAAAAAAACTGAAAAATTATTTAAAGGACAAAAGCCTGTGTAACTTTTCTATAAATAATACCAACCTTTGTGTACAATTTCAAATGGATCCGATGAAAAAAATAATTTCGGTACTGTATCGTTGTTAATTCCTCCATTACCAGATTACATAAAACTAAATTTTTTCCATTTTGCATTTCAATATCAACTTTACGCTTTATTGCCTTAATGCTAGCTTCATTGATTCCTGACGAACATTTTATTTTTTTAAATCATTTACCTATACTTTTAGGATGAGGTAGACAATTAAGAAAACTATTACGAACATAATTGTATGCTTTGGATGAGTAGAAATGGAGTGTGACAGCAAATTTTTGTCAGTATAAATAGGATGCTAACTATTTAAAAGGCTGTCCCCTGATGCCACAGTTCTATAATTTTTTCAGTAATCTTACATGATTTACAGAATCGAATGCCTTCGAAAAGTATATATACAGCGAATATAAAAAAATTATTAAATAACAGTAGGTTAATAATCGTTGATTTTCCCTTAACGAATCCATGCTACTGTTCAACTATCATAGGTAATATGAATTCACTCAGTTTGGCTGTGACAATCGCGTCAAAGATTTTTGTGAAGGTACTTAAAATGGTTATTGGACGATAATTGCTGACGGCATTAATGTTGCCTGATTTGAAAATTGGCAGCCCGAAACCATGCTTCCAAAATGCAGGGAAGTGTCCAATGGCTATCAACTTCCGAAACAAACGAGCAACGGGTTCGCTTTGGGAAGATGAGCACTGTTTTAAGACATACGGGGGCACCTCGTCAGGCCCAGGAATTACCGTTATTGTCGAAACCTATAATTACGTTTTGAACATCAGAGATTGAGATGTCCATCAAATCAAGTGCAGTCTCGCTATTCACTAAATCTAAGTCGACTAGGGCATTAGTATTGTAGACTGAGCTAAAGTACTCGGAGAAGAGATTGGCAGTACTCTGTCTCCCACCAGATTTAGAGCCAGCATAGAACATATTAACTGGAACCGAGTTATATTTTTTCAAACTATTCACGTATTTCCAAAAAAAATTATTATTTTTTACAATATTTTTCTCGGTTCTGTCAATATATTTCTTATAATTGCTCCTAGTTAAACGTAAGCACTTAGTACGAAGTTCCTTAAATTTAATATAATTACAGAGTAGCTTTGTTCTCTTCCAACGTGAGTGCGCTTTTTTTTTTCACTAATAAGGTCGCTGAGATCATGACAAAACCATAGAGGATACTTAACTGGGTTGACCTTGAATACTGGTACGTTTTCATTTATTGCACTATCAAGAACTGTGTAGAAATAGTCAAAGTCCATTTCAACACTATCGTTAACTAGAATATCATCGAAATTAGCATCCTCCAGGGATTTGTTCAGCTGTACAAAGTTACATATATAATAGTTTTTTACTAGGCGACTAGTGAGAACTAGAAATGGAGAATGACAGCTACTGATGGTGAGCGCCCGAAGAAAAGATGGCGTCCTCTAGATCTTCTTTTATAAAGTATATCCTTTTGACGAGAGTGTAAGAGCGTGTTGCTGCAGGTTTCCAGGAGCCTATGAGCACTTGCAGATTGGCCAGGTGATAAATAATTTAATTGCTCAAACTGAAGTGAAGAATTTGACCAGCAGACATTTGGCACATTGAAATCACCGCAGATAATCATCAAATCTTGATAACGGCCATTGCGACAAAGCTGCTCCAACGAATCACAAAAGTTGGCATAAGTAGCTACATCAGAGAGACGTGGAACGCAGGCTGCTGCCAACAGAATGCTTTGCTCAGGTCCTGTTAAATGTATGAAAATCGATTCTGTTACGCTGTTACTTCTGAATATGTTGTAGTCATCTAGCCTCAATTCAGAATCCAGCATAGACGGTTTTAATCATGTTTCAGTTAACACAATAAAGTCCAGGCAGATGGTCAATTGACAAATGCTTAGTTTCAACGGGTCTATTTTGTTCACAATGGATCTTGTATTTTGGTAGAGTAGATACAGTTAATTGGTTGCAGTCGTGTTTAGTTTTTTGAAGTTCTTCCAGTTGACTCCTGATCCACAATGGTAGGCACACCGTTTAGGTATCTAATAATCTTTGGATGCTCTGTGTTATCCGCATTGAGCTGAGCGACATCAGCCTTTAATTTCCTCAGCTGCTCACGTTGCAATACTGTTTTATCTGTAGAAACTGCTACAGTCAAGCTTTTAGTACATCCCTTTGAGATACCATCGACACTAGCAGGGGACGAAACTTAGAAGGTGATGGTTTACCAAGACGTTTGGTTGTGATGCATGTTAAATCCAGATTGGCCACAGCGCTTAACATCTCCCTGCAGAATCGCCCTGAGAAGCTTCCTAAAAATTATAGATGATTAGATTTGTAGACCTCATAATCCTCTCTTGAACTTCAACTGGCACTGCATTCATGTCAATTATTTTTGTAGATTGTGAGCATTCGCATTCCACAGCATTTAATCTCTTATCAATGTCTATTATTTTGATGTGTAGATCCGAGACTTGCTCAAGTTTGCTGTCAATGCTGCCAAACCGCTTGGAAAGGGCCTCTATATGACTGTTGATCTTTTTCCAGAGATTCTCCAGTGCATTTTCCATAGTGTCATTGAGGGATAAGGTGCTCGGAGAAGTTGGCCTGGATGAAGATGTTGATCCATCCCCATTGGGTTTAGCTCTTTCTGAGCACGAGGCATGGAAATACACACCACATTTCGAGCACTGCGTACCCTCAGATACCTTCAACGGACCTTACTCGGACATAAGAGACACTTGACTCCGGACATCACAAATGTAACTTGGCCACGTGGCGCAAAAGCCGCAAATTAAGGTTAAGTCAGGGCGGTGCATAAGGCGTGCCACTGTGTGATTGTAGGAGCCGGCACGTCTCACTTCAGGATATCACTTGAGCAAATAAATGCTATTGTTTGCAGTGATCGCAAAATTAAGAACACTAGAGACAAATTACAATAAAATACAGCTATTCAGTGAAGAGCAAACGTGCAAGCGTGTGCTCGCCAACGCGACCTCTCGCGAATATCAAAATTATTATTTAAACTATTTTTAATAGCTTGTGGTAAATTTAAAGATTCTAATTTTGATCTATTTTTAAAATGGACTGTACTTGACTAGTAGTACATTCGTTAAATTGTGAGCTGTAAAATTAAATCAAACAAATATTACATTTCTGTAATGTTTTATGTGCATTAAATAATATTTTTACAATTTCTTACCTATTATTGTCACTTTTATGCTGCATACTTTTATCCATCTTTTGCTCCAAATTTTTTTGTATTGAGGGGGTAGCTGCCTGGACGACAAAGACTCAGTAGCAGGAGACTCGAGACGGAGACGTCGTCCAGGCAGCTATCCCCTCAATACAAAACAATTTGAAGCAAAAGATGAGTATACTCGGCCTGTGATGAGGGTTGGCGTAGGATGAAAAAATTAGTCCCTGTGGAGGAAACTACGAGCAAAGTTAATACTAGTACAATTCAGTACAAAACTAGTAGGGGTATCTCTCAGATTACCGACAGTAAATCGACAGGAGTTAAGAAAAGAAATTTTGACCTGACAATAATGTACATATAGAATTATTAAAACATTCAGAATTAATGTTGAATATGGACGATTATTTAAAGTATATTATTACTAAAAACATAAAAATAATTTGTAAATTTGGCCACAATTGTTAAATTGTAATATTTTAAAAAGTTATAAATATATTATAACAATATAATATCTTAAAAATTTCATTACTATCGATATTGGTAATGAAAATACAACATTAATTATTTATGAAATAATTCAACATTGTTGTTTACATTATGCTAATATTTATAAAACATTACAGGATAATGAAAATTTCAACAATTACATATATACTAGTAATTGTTTATTACATTTAAATAATATTAAAATTATAAATAACATTAAGAAAGTAACAGAATTTGTAGAATCAGTTTTAAAATCTTTTTAAATTAATGTAAATTTGCATTACTTTTTCGAAAAGTTTATTAAATCCCTTGCGCCATATTTAGATATTTTAGAAACACACTACACTTTCGAGAGATCGTAGTAGGAAGTTTTGCCTGTTTAGTGTTGTAAACGCTGCGTTACCAAAACGAAAAATACTTTACTTTTTCCCGGTAAAACAGACGTAGCATGACCACATTGCATTTTACGAGAAAATTACATGCACTTTTCATTTTGTTATTTTCCGCTTAAAACGTTGCGACAGCTTGTGTATGTTTAGTAATAATTATAAGGATTTTTCGTAAAAATTATTTAGAACCAGTACACGATTCCAAGTTTCATTTTTTAGAAAATTCAATAATTTTTTGGTAATTCAATGTTCTTTGAATAGTTTCTCCACTTAAAAAAAATCGATAAAATGTGAGATTATAGGATATACAACTTATAATTATAGTATGTATTAGTTGGAAAATTTTGTTTTATAAATTCATAACTTATTTTGGATAAATTTATAATAAGGGTCAGAATTTAAAAATTGAAATTATATACCAACTTGCTTTAAAAAATATGCACATAATATTCACTATATATATTGGTAATTTTGAATTGATAAAAAAGCTTTAAAAATGCCCTTATTATTAGGCTTGACGAAACACTTTCTCGGATCAGTCTGCAGCATTTTGCTTAAATGTTTTTGTTAGATTTGAATTCGAAAAACATTATTTTCAAATAACACTGTTTGAAGGAAAGTATTGTATCTACGATTTTATCTGTTTTAATATAATTCCACGTTACAAAATAAGAAAGGAGTCCCGACAAATACATATAAAACTGCCCACAAAGTAGACGTATGAAACCTTCACCATAAAAAAGTAGATCCAAAAACAAAGCCATTGAAAAAAAATTGTCTACGGTAGCGGGAACATATAATAGGTTGAAGTTTTCACCTTTCAAGCTAAAAAATACATTAAAAAATATTGAAAACGTTCACTTGACACTACTTTTTGACAATTTTCAGGGCACAGATACGAAGATCTTTTGAAGACACATCGGAAAAAAATATTTTCAAATGAGTGCCACGACAAATATGCCTTTAATAAGATGCGATTGCTGGGAGCTTAATTTATTTCGAAAACTATAAATATTTGAACCGACTACTTAGCACTACTTTTATATAAAAAAAATTAAAAAAAAACTTTATATTATAAACTACCTACTAGAGGAACATTAAAGCCAGTGTCACGGATGATTTCGAATTTATCAATATTATAAATGCGAACATTTTTTTTTTCAAATACTGTGAATTTGTCAATAATAAAAAAAATACACATGGCACTACTATTTCAACAAAGACTTTGCATTATTTGAAAGATACATTTAAATGTTTCAAAATGATAGGGAAGTTAAACCAATGCCATGACTCATTCCTTGATATTGTAATATATATAAAAATCGAATAATATCAATAAAAAATCATTACTTCGTGGAACTCATTTGGAAATTGCTTAAGTTGAAAGATTGCCAGTCTAAAAATAAAATAAAATTAATATTTTCGACAGTAAGTAGTGCTAAGTATAGTTTATCGACGAAAGCTTGCCGGAAACTGGTCTTCCTGCAAGAAACTCATCCCTTCAGAGCTTTCGCTTGTTTAATGATCTTGGCACTACTTTTAATAAAAAATTAGGATACTGCTCTAAATGTACACTAATTACCTTCCAATTTACGGTTCAATTGAACCAGTGCCACGAATATTTTTATTATTATCTGCTGTTTGATGGGATACATTAAAGAAATCTAGTAAAGTCAATTATACTAATATGAAGTGTGGCATTGATTTGACAACAACATGAAATGAAAGGTTTTGATTCAAACTTTGATTTCGTTTGACAGTTTTTATCAAAAAGTAGTGCTAAGTATAGTTTATCGACGAAAGCTTGCTGGGAAACTGGTCTTCCTGCAAGAAACTCACCCCTTCAGAGCTTTTGCTTGTTTAATGATCTTGGCACTACTTTTAATAAAGTCAGATTGAAAATATTTTTTTCTGATGGGTCTTCAAAAGATTTTCGTATCTGTACTCGGACAATTGTCAAAAAGTAGTGCTAAGTGAACGTTTTCAATATTTTTTAATGTATTTTTTATCTTGGAAGGTGAAAACTTCAACCTATCTTTTTTATATGTTCCCGCTACCGTAGACAATTAAATTTTTGTTCAATGGCTTTGTTTTTGGATCTACTTTTTTATGGTGAAGGTTTCATACGTCCACTCTGTGGGCAGTTTTATATTTATCTGTTGGGAGACTCCTTTAACTAATAATAAATCAACAGATTGGAAGGGTGACATGGCAGCGGGCTTCGGCCCATTTTTTAAATTAGACAGCGCTGAACGTAGTCAGTACTTAACTGGGTGACCGTTGTCTATGGAACTTTCTGCGATCGTTTAGGCGCGTTTTCCCATCCTACGATGAAAGCTGGAGGTGTGTGACGGTTTCGATGTTTGGGGCTTCGCATGAGACATAGGCACCCAAATCGAATATCCCAATATACCTGCTATCTCCGGTGAGGGTTTTCCTAATCAGGATTTATATCATTGGGTTTGTCCTGCAGCCTCTTACTGCTCCACATTTTCACAACCAGAGCAAATGCAGAGAGATGAATCGAGATAAGAAAGTACAATGCTAGTTGCCCGAAGAAAATATAGGAAAATGAAAAATTAAGGACATCAGCTGTTCAAAGGAGGACCACCCGCTGGATCACAATAAGCTACAGGAGTGGACTGATAGGTTTCCCTCGACAACAAAAAAAACTAATCATAGAAAAAAAAGACAAAAAGAAACGTGATATATAGTCACCAGAGATGACAGTGATTTACTCCGGGTCAGACGAGATTTTTTAAGATAACTATTTTTGAAAGTTGTATTTTTGATTTTCTTTAAATAAACTTTACATCAGTAATCATTTCTTTGACCAAACTCTCAATACTATCATCTACATTGAAATTTCGTGCAAAGGAAATTTAATATTTGAATTTTGCAATTATTACACTTAAAAGGGACTAAATTAAAAATATATTTGGTAGATAAAAGATTGTGGAAATGTTTGAAAATTCCTGCTTAGCTGCCTCTTTTGTAAATGACGCACGCAAAACTTGAGTCTTTTATTTTAAAGATGAATGGCGCGCGCTCCACCAAATAATAACATATAAACTCTACCAGAAGTATTGTTCTTGTGCAAAGTACGATGTAAAGCGCGATGAATGAGTGTTCTAAAATCGGTCATCATTACTGCATTATTGTACAGCTAAAATAAGCAGCGGCTGTTTATTAATGACGCGGCTGTTTATTAATGACGCGGCTCATAAATATCGCGGCTCACCTATATTAATTACAATGGAGCACGTGCTTACACTGTTGCGCAATCAGAAAACTCAATTTATTCGCACAAAAGGGATAAATTAGCGGCGTAAATTAGCACCCGGAATATGCCTTAAAAGAAAATTGTCGACGACGGCTGCCGTCTTTTCGAACGTGATTGTGTGCAAGTCTTGGAGTCACGCGCAAACGTATACATAACTGCCCGGCTCGATTTACTTCATCGTTATGACTTTTGACGTTTTCTTCAGTTTCTTTCATTTAGCATGATTTGCACGAAAGAATTTTTTTAATGATTTTGTACAAGTTTATATATACTTTTTCATTATAGTTTTCATAGAATAATTTTACAGTAAAGATTTAATATACGATAAAATATACTATAGATAGAAAGTAAAGTATGCTTTCTGCTCGACCTTATAAAAATTGACAGATATTGATTAATATTGATTTGTATACCAATACCAGGATTGACGCTTAATTAAAAGCAAGTGTACGTATATTATTCTTTTTCTTTTTAATAGAATTTCAATTAGTATTTATTTAAACGTGCGAATTAAATAATTGCAATGAACTCATGCTGAATTTTGCACAAGAACAGATTCTTGTTCGAGTTCACATATTTATTCGAATATGCTAAATAGTTTTTGCAAGAAGCACGTTTTCACAAGTTATATTTTTTAAACATTTAGTTCATTCTCATTCGATCACCGTAAAGAAAGTGACTAAAAAGCTTAGAAAATCTTGAAACTAAAACCAACAAGCGGTCCTCGTGAACCGCGCCGAAGCTGATCCCCATTTGTCCGTCTTCGCGATTATTTTCGGCGCTCTCCTCTCTCTCGCTGACCGTCTTGCCGAGCGCATCGCGGAACGTGCGTCATAATTAAAGGAATGGACGTACGCACGAGTCAAAGTTTAATATACGGATTGACTGAACGAGCGGAGGTCTAACGTCAAACGGCCTGGCTCTCCTTTTTGCCTTGCCTGACTTTTCTCGTCCATTTAATCTCTCGCATGACACATCGCGCCGGCTCCTCCGACTCTTTTTTTAGCTTTTTCTGCCGCTCTGATGTTCCATTCCGTCTCGGGGATTAGACGCAGCGTTTTTGCGCCCGCTGCAGCTCAATCTGCCGCGAGAGTTTGTTCTTCTTGCCGATGTCGCGAAGAGCGAGGCAAAAAACTGCATACGTGTATGCGCGTATAGTTAAGGCAAGGAGGAAATATTGTTGATCATTGCAAATTAATTGGTTGAATTTTACATTCTTGTGATAATGAACATGATTTTTTGCACAAGTTTCATAGCTGCATTGCCGCAAGAGAAGCACTAATGACAGTTTTTCATGATTATTTTGTGATATCGTATGAATGAGATAATGTACGTAATGAATAATAAAAACTATTATTTAGATTTTCAAGCCATGGAATTTAATTAAATTTATTAAAAAATTGAAATTATAAAGGTAGAATTTACGAGATTTAACTTTCTATTATGGTTTTTTATTCTAGATACGAATGAAAAGGTTCTAAATTATTACAAGAATAACATGAAAATTATTCTAAGCTTTTTAGTTTAAAAAGTGTTTCGTGCGACGCTAAACATTTACTCACTAGTATTATATCAGTCGTTTGTTACTAAGTTTAGAAATAAGAAATGATGTTTTACGATAAATGTATAATAAGGCTTATTTAAAAAAAAGTAAATGGCTCGTAAGACGATAGCACTCGCTAGTCATACCGTGCCGAGTGAAAAACGCTTTCGTGAGCTTTAGCTTATTCAAGGCCAAAAATTTAACGTATCCGTCACGTAAAAATAGTGCACAGCTCCAATTACTCGCTCTCTCTCTCTCTCTCTCTCTCCGCGTCTAAAAAAGCCTTCCCGGGGCAGGAGCCGAAATCAATTTTTCGCCGCTCAGAATTTCGACGGCTAATCGCAGGCCGGGCCGCGTTCGTGACGCCCGATTCCCGGCACATTAGCCCGGAACACGTGAAACCGTAATCGCGCGTCAGAGGGGCCGCGCTTATTTTTAAAATCGACTAAAGATCGTATTCTTTTTATTTGGCGCGGCGGCGAAACGTCGTCGCGTGCCGTCGCGCGCGAGCCCGCTTCTTGACGCAAGGCGCGCGGCGGCACGCGAACCCGATGTCTTGCCGCGAGTCTTGACGTCCGTCGGTGGCTTATGTACGTAAGTGTGCGCGTGCGAGCGCGTGCAGGAGGCTTTCACTGGAAGAAGAAAGTCAAGTGCGCGCACGGGAAGCGGCGATGGCATTCCGCCGGAATGATTGTGTAAGCGCATTATGGAGGGATTCTTGGAAGTTTACTTGGAAGTTGCAAAATTACGGATGTTTTTTTGCAGTACAATGCAGTATTGTTGGTGGGGTGAATAGAGATCTTACGTTACTTTTTAATTGAAAGGCCGCTGGAAAATGTTAATTTGAAAATGATTTTTATTAGGTTTAAGGATATGGATTGTTGTGATTATGACGTAAATTGAAATAATTGTTAAATAATTATAGTGTTAACTAGAAGTGTTATTCATCATAGATTCATCTGTAGTACATAAATAATTAAAATATAAGCACAATAACAATCTGATAATCTGATAAAGCATAAATTAATCATGCGATTTCCTTTAATAACGTAGGCCGGCAAAAAGAGGTTTGAACTTGAGACCAATTCGCAAAACACAATAGCCTTTGTATCTTGAGCCGTTAAGTGTGAATCTCACCTGACAATTGCGCCGTCACGTAAAAATTTTAGATTTTTTTTTTATTTTCAAGATATGCTTATTTTCAAGGTCAAAAAACATTTTTTAGTCATACGCCCCATGACATTGTGTAGTATCACGATCTTTAAACAACATTTTGAATTTCATCAATTCAACTATTTTCTTCTAAGATAATTCAATAAAGTTAACAAAATTTTTAACCCACTTCTCATTCGGATATTTATGTATTACTCTATAGATTCATAAATTATAGATTAATATCGAGGATAATGTCATAGACCAAATCTATAAAAATTGTTTTTTGACCTTGAAAAAAGCATATTTTGAAATTCTTAAAGGTCAATATATCTCAAAATCTTGAAGTGATGGAGTAAAACGAAGATCTAATTCGCGTTGAGCAGATCAAAATACATAACAGATGTGTTACTTCAGTCTACTGTCCAGGCCACTTCTTGCTTTTTATAGGTCGGCATGCGTAATTGTTTGCGATTGAATTTTTCTTATGATTAAAATAATTACATTCATTTCAAACTGAATGTACTTGTTTTATACTAATTTGTTTTCGCATACGTTTGCTAATAATAATACGTTAATAATAATTTTTTATTGATGTATTTATAAATATTTGATTAATCATGTCACGTTTACTTTTATAAATGTATAAGAAGTATTTTTAAAATAAATTTATTTCAATCTTGGACAGATTGGATTTTAGACGATATATATTTATAGTGAAAGCGATTATTTACTGAAGAATATTATTGAGAAAACCGAAAATGTCTACTTTATTCGTCATTATTATTATTCTTATTAAAATTTAAGATTATAGATTTATTGTTATATTTAAAAGAAACATAATATATTTATATACCTAAAATTATTTTATTAGAGTGCAGCCAGAATTCTAGTTTTTTAAAGTTCTTTGAATCAATAGTAAAAAAGACTAAATCAGTTAGGTAAAGAGAAAGTATTATGATAATAATCAACAACTTTATTGTAGCAACAATGCGTAGATTTTCGTAAGAACATCTTGAAATCGTTATACCTTGTTTAATTTAATCCCATCATTCAAGAATAGCCCGATCAATGAAAGCGAAAAATCCTCAACGCGAATGATACAAAAATACACCTATACACGTCTGCTTCGCGCCTCCTCTTACTGCTGAAATAAATAGAACGAATCGTACTGCTCAACTTTATTTATGAATAATGATATTCTGGTCCATTTTTGGCGTGAATTTATGTTTGGTAGTCGCTCGATATATACATTTAAGGCCAGCCGAGAGAGGAGTTCATTCACGACGGCGTGAGTCGGTACTGAGCTTGAACGGCTGAAAGGCTTGAATTTGATTGTGCCCGCTGTCCTTTAGGAAGTACATTAAGCAGACAGTTTGTGACGCATTACACTTTATTTTTACCAAGGCTTCTTCTTTATTAGATAATAATGGTCATTCTTCGTTAAAATATTAGAATTAGTTTTTTTTAATGAAAATTGCGAGATGAAAATATTTCTGTCGAGTACAATAAGATGAAAACTTAAATACTTCGTTGCCAAAAGTAAACGCTATGAAGTTGCTTTTGTAAGTAATATTGCATCTTACCAGCATATTTTATAGAAAATTCTATAATGTTTAATAAAATATTTTTCTGATCCGTGTACGTGCATGCTTACCTTTAGAAAATTCGAAAATTTTAAGAATTTTATCTTCGACATCGTAACGTATCTTGTTTTGTAGAGAATGTTTTTAAAATTGTGTATAGTAACAGGGAGAATTTCATATGTTTCGGTGATGGATTTTGTCATAACTTTGAAATAAGCTTTCAACTATAAAAATATAAAGGAAGCTCCTTTAGTCTAATATTCAACTTTTTTTTGTAAATGGATGGAAATCATCGGTATGAAGTAATCCATTCGAGATTTGAGATGAATTTCGATATATTTCAAGATGGATTGCTTACTCGATTTATAATATGGATAATATGGATGGATGGATGGATAGAGTAGGTATTTCTAATTCAACAGATTTTAAAAGTTAGATAAAATTTTACCGATTGAAGAAAAAGGATTTCTTAAAAACGATTTCTTCAAAAGTTATAGCCAATTAAAGATTATAATAAAAGTACCATAATAAAGATCTACCAAAATGATATATAAGTAATTGATTAACTACCGATCATTTTTAAATTTGAACTAAAATAGCGCATGTTTGAAAATAACGAGGCAGTTTAAATGGACGCTGCTTTCTTCATATTTTCGAACTAGAAAAAACAACCTAAAACTGCAAAAAAATCTGCAGTAAGTCTCTCTCTTTGAAATTTACACTTTATCAAAATCTTGAATGGAAATCGCTACCGAATTACCTTACGTTCTCATTACTTTAACTCAAAAAGCGAATGAATGCATAACGCGCACGTAAATCGAGATAGAGATCAGCGAGACGCGGATGCACCGCGCAACGAAAATAGGATGTGATGTTTTATAAAGCACGGAATTGCGGCCGGCTGAGCGCGACCGTAAACAGTGAGTTAGCGCGTGCGCCGGCGATCGTCGTTAATGGCGTCAAAGGCGCGCAATCGCCGGAAGTTAATACTTGTTTTTCTCTTATTGTTTGTTGTTTTATATCCTTAGCATTAAGGTGTAGGAGAGCGACTCGCCTTTTTCGAAGGCCGTGATTTATGTTTTTGTAACGAGTCTGTATTATTTCATTCTGAGAATTATGAGCGTAACATTTAAGTGTCTAAAATGAGGGGAAAAGAGTAGATTCAGTGAAAAGAACAACTTGTTTGGTTTATGTTTAATTTGTTTTTTAATCAAAAATTATTATTAGAGGAGAATTCCTTCAGGAGACTATCACGGCGTGTATAAATACAGTCTTAGGTTTATTAAATATCAAAAATAAGAATGAAGAACAAGAATATAATATTTCAGAGATTTTTGGAGTCGAAGTTTTCATGAAGACTTTTAGTCAAAATAAAAATAAACTAATAAACAATTATAATCTTGGGTTGAAGTATAAAATCTACAATCAAAAAAATCTCTACGATTATTATTTTCTTTTGTTTGATTCATGTAAGTCTAACAATTCTGCACACTATTTTCTAAGAGCTACAGATCACCCTGGAACTTATTTCGAAAAACTCCTATATATTAAGAATATAGTTTATTGTGATCAAATGAGCCCAAACTGTACTTTGTAGGTCCATTTGATCAAGAGATATAGCCATCTTAAATTTTTTTGAACTTGTCAGTTAAATACTTCTGAGAAATGTTTACTGATCGAAAAATGTATGCTTTCAAAATATGCAAACCATAAGGTTTGATTTGTCCTTTTTTTCTTTTCTATATTCTACTATTAGTTCTGCATAAGCCAGAGTATCTATAGATAATTCAATAGCAGTATTTATACAAGTCCTGCACTGATTGGAGTAAACAAATCATATTTTTGTTACAAAAGGTCCATTAATGCGAACTATCATCAATGCTACTAGACATTGACAAAAGTATAACTGCTTTGAACTAATCTCTTGAATTTTTTCTTGTCCTTCTACTGAAAAACCTCCATCAGCCATCGACACCAGACGATCGCAAGCTTTTCACTCCACCCGAGGAGAAAAATCCGATACCGATCGACCAGATGCGAAACCCGATTCCCCGTGATTAATATAATTCATTCTCCGTAGTGTTAAGTATATTTTTTCCGCGACGTAGAATAAACGAATTCCAGATGTTCAGTTACCGCATTTTATTTCATGACTGCAAAATACTAGAGTAAACTCCACTGCGCACCGATCTATAACGTAGACTATTATTTCTTTTTGTATTATTTTGTAAATAATTATTACGGCTGGCCAACTAAGGCTGGAATAAACTCTAGAATTAAGTAATGATAAATACATGTGTCGACAACATTATTTTCCGGATTCCACGCTCCGTTCCTTTAATTCCTGAAATCGACCCTAAAGCACGCTGAAGCCTATCCGTCAGAATTAAAAGGACCGTTACAAAGTTTCACAACGTTCACTATGAAAATCATGAAATTTAAAATTATTTTCAAAGACTAAGAATAGACACAGAAAAGACAGAAGTCTGATACATTTAAACTTACCTGATGTTGCCAGAGGAAAAATCGTCGTCACACTGATGCCACAGCAGAGCTCCTGAAGACCCACAAGGTTCACAAGGTCCTCTAGACACCGCAAGGTACATAACCTCTTGCCGCCCGGTACCGCGAGGCGAGCCCATGAAAACACAGGGAACGCTCTTACCGCGAACACAACGTACGGAGACGAAGTGATTTTAAGAATCAACGATGATTATATTTTATTAAGAAATTCTTTTTTTAGTTTAATTTCAGAAAAGAAAAAGGACACGGAAAAAAAGATACAAAAAAAATTGAAAATAATAAATATTTATTATTGATATATATTAAAATAAATATTTTTTATATATATTAATATTTTTTCTAATTTATAAATTTATTAATTTTTTTTTTTTTAATTATTATCTATAACTATTATATTATTTTATTATAGAACAAATTATAGAACAAAAAAAAACAAGAATTACAATAAAATTAAAAAACAAAGAAAATTACCTTCTGTGTACTTTGAAACTCGGGAATGCTTCGGGGTAGTCCCTAATATAATAAAATAATTAATAATACTCTTGCTCCATCTTCTTGCTTCTAATCTTCTTAATCATGCAGCATGCTCCTAGAGGCTAGAGGTTACTGTTACCTTCCTGACTATAGTCGCCTTCAATTTTTTATAAAAATTTGAAAGTCGCTTATCCGCGGCATGGTGGGTACGTATAATACGCAGTGTCGCAAATGCTATTGTAAACGAATGTGTGAGATGTCGTTTTTAGATCCGTTTTATACGTGTATTAAATGTAGTAAATGAAAGCGCACGCGGCCCGCGCGTTTATTCGATTTTTTGAATCGGAGGCTACGACAGTTGCCATTCCGATGAGAGCTTGCAGCGCTCGTGCATTTTGCTGTAATTTTGAAACAAAAACTTTTTTTTTAATTTTGATTCCTACAAAATCTCTCATATAGTTATGCTAGGTTGCAGTAATAGAGTTTTATCTGCCGAAAAACAATCTTCTGGTCAAGTTATATGCTTAAGATATGACCATGATGGATGTGTTTGACTCCTAGGAGATTCTAATACTGAAGGCTGGGTTTTAAATCATTCCTTTACTTTCCCAGGTTTTGGATATGTTGAAGCTAGTAAAACGAATAAAAAATTGTGTGCTGCTTCTCCGAATAAGAAATTTTATTTTTCAAAATGAAACTAGAATGCATGAAACAAGTTACATAAAACAATTTTATAATAGGAAAGTCTTTTTATTATTACAAAATTTTTTAAATTATCAATTGCTCGAAAATAATTTATTTAAAGTTGAAAATAGAGTGAATCATTAAAACATATTAAATAGATATAAAAATTGTTAGGGAGTTATGTTAAATAGATATAACATTGAGAAATCAAACTGAAAACTGGAAGTGGAAACTTCAGTTTGGACTATACGGTCGGCTTACCGCATTCCTCATGCGGTGTGTCGACCTCGGTCACTCACATGTATAGAGCTGGTTATTCTTTTAGCGACAATAAATCGTGAGCTTTCGGCTGTCCTTGCATTTTTTGGATCTGCACGAATCGTTCGAATCGTCTCTCCTTTGAAAGCTTGATATACATTAATACATAAATAATATATTTTAATTTAAAGGAAATATAAATTGGAAAAGGGTATTATAAAATAAATATTAAAATGTTGAATTTTAGAATTTAAAAAAAAGAAAACAATTGTGTAACATGGTAAATATGAAGTAGAAGATTATATAAGTATGTTTTTAATAGAACTATAAATAATGTTTATAAAACTTGATTATAAATAATTAATGTTATTTATTTTAGCATTTACACAAGGGAAAATAAATTAATTTTTAGCAAAGGAAGTGCCAATGAATTAGCAGTGGATTTTTTATTTGTAAATAAAAATTCATAAATGTAATTTTAAAAGTTCAAAAGAACAAGCATTCAATCAAATTAATACTCGATTACATACATGCTAATGTATGTCGTTATTATCATGATGAATGAATACAAAGTAATTTTATTTGTTGCAAATTGATGCGCTGTACATCAAAGAGTATGAATTTTATTGCTGTAATAATATGCTGCACATATTGCCGGTAATCACAAGCGCCGTACTCGTTTCTAAGTGTAAAAAATCTTGTTAACAGTATTTATCGAAAGCCAAATTGAATAGTTACTAAAAATATTTAAATGCTACGACAGCCTAAGTCATTCGTTTCGTTCATTAATTTTTAAGAAAATTATAAAAAGTTCTGTATCAATTTTTATTTAAAAAAAAATAAATAAATAAAAAAAGATTTTATTTATTATGAAATCCAATTAAAATTTATTTATTAAGATTTAAAGGGGTCTTACACCTAGAGAAAATTTTGCGATAGTGTGATCAGCCAACGCAGAGGGTTCTAAGCTCATTTTATCCAGAGATATGCAATGATTTAAATTTTGGCTTTGACGAAACTTACAGATTGAACCATTAAATAGATTATAGGACCTAGTTTGGCTTAAATTGTTGGAAATTTATGTAATTCTGGTCTACAGAGTTATATATTTTAAAATTATTTAATTAATTAATTTTTAATATCTAGAAACTGTTTGAATAATGTCAATTTTATAAATTTATACTAATTTTTAATTTTAAAAACTAGTCAATTAAATAATATTAAAATATACAACTCTTCAAATCAGAAATTTCTAACAATCTAAGCCAAAATAGGTCCAAATTAATCCATCGGCTTTTAGCTGTGGGTCACGCCAAATTCCATAAAATTAAGTGTTCAGAAAATAACAACAAAAAAACTTGCTATTTTCTTCTAAAAACGCAGCATTCGACTCACTAGGAGAGGACACCACTTTTGGGTCACGGATTTCCTTGTAACTTCGGGATATGTTTTCTAATGTTAAAATATGAA
>JAWWML010018362.1:0-20201 GCA_035047165.1 Ormyrus rosae
TTTGTTCTCCTCAATTTTTTATCACAGAAACACGGCTTTTCGACAGTTTTTTGAGGTTATCTTCAAAATTTACGGCCAAATTCGGATTCAGCGAAAAAAATACATAAGAAAAAACTAGTCTCCATCCCAGAACCAAAAACTTTTTTTTGTGGGCCTGTGTAATTTATAAACAATAAATTAAATAATGAGATTAATTCACCCCAACCCCACACGACCCAGAAAAAAAGTATGAATTAATTACAAACAAGAAATTAAACAATTTAACTGTGCACTCCACAATCACACACCCCGGAGGAAAGCATAACTGCTTTATAAAAAATGAATTAAAAAATTAAACCATACACCCCACAAGCACGTAACCCGAGGGCAAACATAAATAATTTATAAAGAATTATTTGAAGAATTAAACCGTTTATTGGGTTAAGGGTTGAAAGTGCGAGTGCTTAAGGATTGAGGGTTTAAGGCTTCAGAGTTTAAGGGCTCAGAGCTTAAGGGTTCAGAGCTTACGGGTTCCGGGATTAAAGGTTACTGGGTTCAGGGCTTAAGAGTTGAGAGTTTAAGGTTCCAGGGTTGAGGACTTAAGGATTGAGAGTTCAAGGGTTGAGCATTAAGGGGTTCCGGGCTTACGGGTTAAGAGTTTAAAGATTAAGAGCGGAATTATTTGAGGGTTTAAGGGTTACTGGGTTGAGGGCTTAAGAATTCAGAGCTTAAGGGTTGAGGGCTCAGGGTTTCCGGGTGTAAGGGTCATTAGCTTCAGAGCTTAAGGATTGAGAGTTTGAGGCTGCGGGGTTTAAGAGTTGAGGGCTTAAGGGTTCAGAGTGTAATGGTTATTGGGTTGAGGGCTTTAGGATTAAGAGGTTAAGGGTTTAAGGCTTCAGGGATTAAAGTTTATTAGGTTAAGGATTGAAGGGATAAGGACTCAAGGGTTGAGGGTTTAAGGCTTCAGAGTTTAAGGGTTATTGGGTTGAGAGTGTAAGGGTTGAGGGTTTGAAGATTCAGGGTTGAGGGCTTAAGGATTGAGAGGTTAAGGGTTTAAGGCTTCAGGGATTAAAGTTTATTGGGTTAAGGGTTGAAAGTGCAAGGGCTTAAGGGTTTAGGATTTCAGGCTTTAGAGTTTAACGGTTATTGGATTGAGAACTTAAGGATTGAGAGTTTAAGGGTTGGGGGTTTAAGGCTTCAAAGTTTAAGGATTGAGAGTTTACGGGTTCCGGGATTAAAGTTTATTGGTTTCAGGGGTTAAGGGTTGAGACTTTGAGGTTCCAGGGTTGAGGGCTTAGGATCGAGAGTTCAAGGGTTGAGGATTAAGGGGTTCCGGGCTTACGTGTTAAGAGTTTAAAGATTAAGAGCGGAGGTATTTGAGGGTTTAAGGGTTACTGCGTTGAGAGCTTAAGAATTCAGAGTTTAAGGGTTGAGTGCTCAGGGTTTCCGAGTATTAGGGTTATTAAGTTCAGAGCTTAAGGGTTCAGAGTTTAATGGTTATTGGGTTGAGGGCTTTAGGATTAAGAGGTTTATTGGCTTAAGGATTGAAGGGGTAAGGGCTCAAGGGTTGAGGGTTTTTTTTTTTATCCGAGGAGTTGAGAAATGCATTGACGCACGATAGAAGTGATATGCGAATCACGACCTTGTGTGGGGCTCACCTGAAAAGCTCCCTGGTGTCCACTTGCGGATTCCAGGGTCCCTTCCAGTACTACCCACTAAACCTCCACCTCCTTTCCCTCCCAGAACCCGGCCCGGGACCACTTTCGCATTACTTCGGGCCGGGGGAGCTGGTTTCGCGGTCTTCCGCCCGTCTTTATCTAATCTCTACTTTACGCGTCGAGGTGTCCGTCTTCCCGTTTACTTATGAGTATTTTCGTAACGTAAGCGGTCACGGTGTCCCACGACTCGGCGTCCTTACATATTTTACTAACTACGTTCTCCGGTGTTAAGACCCCCATCACGGTTTCTAGCCTTTGTTGTTTTTCGGTCCATCTCGTACATTTGAAAAATGTGTGTTCCGCGTCGTCGTTTCCGTCTCCGAAGTATATGCACGTCGGTGTGCGGACTTTTCCCATCCTCGCGAGGTACTGTCGGAAGTACCCATGTCCACTTAAAAACTGCGCCAGGTAGAAATTCACGTGTCCGTGTTCCCTACCTATCCACGGTCGCATGTCTCGGATTAATCGGTGGGTCCACCTACCCTTCGGGTCTGCGTCCCATCTCCCCTGCCACGAGGTTATGGTGATTTCGCGTTCGCGCGTCGTCGCCTCCGCTCTTCCCGTCGTTGAGCTCGATTCGTAGATTCGTTTCCGCTCTATTGCCAGCAGGTCCAATGGGATCACGCCGGCGATCACAAAGACCGCGCCCTCCGATACCGTCCGGTAGGCACTCGCGATCCGTAGCGCGCCTCTCCTTTGCACGATCGATAAAATCTTTCGATTTTTCCTATTATCGAGGACGCCCGCCCACGTTTCTGCGCCATAGAGCAGCACCGAGTGGGTAGTGCTCATAAGCAGCCGACGGATCGCGCTTCTCGGTCCTCCTACGTTCGCCATAATTCGACTTAACGTGGCGACCTTCTGCTTCGCCTTTTTCGCCGTCGTTTCTAGATGAGCACGGAACGACAACTTTGTATCCAGGAGTACTCCCAGGTACTTGGCTGCCGCCCCGGCTCTCACCGTTTCCGTTCCTACTTTGAATTCGGCCGCCGTATCTATTCTCTGTCTGATCAGAAGCACTATCTCCGTTTCAGCCAATGCTAGTTGGAGGCCCCGTTTCGTCATCCACGAACCGACCGTTAACATAATACGTTCTAGCCGATATTGCGCCACGTTCGTATTTCGCGCGGTGATTACTGGTGTGACCGTACCCGAGGCAGTTGTAGCACCTCAGTGGTGTGAGCCTTTCTCGGATTCTGCAGTTCACGAATCCTATTCTGATTTTGCCTTTTTTCAGGAGTTCCCGGGCGGATTCTTGGTCGAATTCCACTATCGCGGTTTTCTCCTGGTCTTCAAGCTTACCTATCAGTACTTTAACTTTAAAGTTTCAAGGGGGGGGGGGTTTGAGTGTTTAAGGCTTCAGAGTTTAAGGGTTATTGGGTTGAGAGTGTAAGGGTTGAGGGTTTGAGGATTCAGGATCGAGGGCTTAAGGATTGATAGGTTGGCAGTGTAAGGTTTGACAATTTCAGAATTCAGGGTTTAAAGGTTGAGGGCTTCAGGGACTAAAGTTTATTGGGTTAAGGGTTGAAAGTGTAAGGGCTTAAGGGTTGAGGTTTTAAGGCTTTAGAATGTAAGGTTTATTGGGTTGAGGACTTAAGTATTGAGAGTTTAAGGATTGAGAGTTTAAGGATTGAGGGTTTAAGGAGTGAGAGGTTAAGAGTTTAAGGTTTCAGGGATTAAAGTTTATTGGGTTGAAAGTGTAAGGACTTAAGGGTTGAGGGTTTAAGGCTTCAGAGTTCAAGGGTTATTGGGTGGAGGGTTTGAGGATTCAGGGTTTATGGGTTTATGGGTGAGGGGTTAAGAGTATAAGTTTTTAAGGATTAAAGTTTATTGGGTGCAGGGTTGAAGGTGTAAGGGCTTAAGGGTTGTGAGTTTAAGAGTTCAAAGTTTAAGGATTATTGAGTTGAGGGTTTGAGGATTCAGGGTTTAAGAGTTGAGGGCTTAACGATTAAGAGGTTGAGCGTGTAACGGTTGACAGTTTCAGGATTCAGGGTTGAGGGTTTCAGGGACTAAAGTTTATTGGGTTAAGGGTTGAAAGCGTAAGGGCTCATAGGTTGAGGGTTTAAGACTTCAGAGTTTAAGGGTTATTTGGTTGAAAGTTCAAGGGAAAAAATTTTTCCCTGGTTAAGTGGTTTTGGTTTTACAAATTTATTTGTTTAATTATTTACTTACTATTGCTTAGTGCGTTCTCTTGGGTTACGGGGCTGTGGGCTGTACAGTGTATTTGTTTAATTGATTGTTTATTATTAATCAATAGTTTTCCCCGGGTTACGTGGTTGAGGAGTGTACAGTGTATGTGTTTAATTTATTGTTTATTATTAACTAGTATTTTTCCCTGGGTTATGTGGTTATGGATTTAACAGTTCATTTGTTGAATTATTTACTTATTATTGCTTAATGCTTTCCCCTGAGTAATGTAGTTGAGGGGAGTACAGTTTATTTGTTTAATTATTTGATTAATATTAATTAGAATTTTTGCCCAGGTTACGGGGTTGTGGAGTGTACAGATTATTTGTTTAATTATTTATTTATTATTATTTAAGACTCTTTCCCTGGGTTTAGATGGTTGTGAGTTTTACAGTTTATTTGTTTAATTATTTATTTAATATAATTTTAGGTTTTTCCTAAGTTACGTGGTTGGGGGATATACAGTGTATGTGTTTAATTTATTGTTTATTATTAATTAGAATTTTTCCCTGGGTTATGCTGTTGAGAGGTGTACAGTTTAGATGGATAATTTATTGTTTATTATTAATTTTTATTTTTCCGCGGGTTATGTGGTTGAGACGTGTACAGTTTATGTTTTACTATTTATTTATTATTTAAGGCTTTTCCCCGGGATAGGTGGTTGAGGGGTATTCAGTGTATTTGTTTAATTTACTGTTTATTATTAATTAATACTTTCCCCCGTGTTATGTGGTTGAGAGGTGTAAAGTTTAGTTAGTTAATTAATCGTATATTTAATATTGATTAATAGTTTTTCTCTTGTTATGTGGTGGAGGAGTTTGTCATTTATTTATTTAATTATTTTTTATTATTAAGTAATGCTTTCCCTTGGGTTGCGTGATTGTGGTGAATTAAAAAAATTGAAAATGACTCTGTCAAAAATATGCAGCTAAAAAAATATCTGTAAAAGATAGCTAAAGAAATACCCGTAAAAACAGCTGTATTCATTCATCTAGATTCCATCTATATTCGTATGGAAATTGCAGTTATAAATCCACTAAAAGATTTACCTAATAATACATGGATTTTTAACTGTATTTTCCGATTCTGCATTTTGACATTAAATAGAATTTTCAGCTTTTAGCTATTTCTACAGTCATTATTCCAACTGGTTTTTCAGTTATTTTTACAGCTGTTTATTGAAATGGATTTTTAACTATATTTCCAGGTATGCTTCGAAAATGTATAGGTAATGAAATAACTATAAAATAAGACCTTTTTAGTTGTTTTTCCAGATATAAATAAATGGATTTTTAAGTAATTTTAGTTATACTATAATTTTATTAAAATAGATGACATCAAATACATTTCTATAAGATCATTTTAAAAGTATATTATTTATAAATTGTCACCGGGATCCGTAATACTGGGGGAGCGTGTGGGTATGAGCGTGCTATAGCCGCTCAGGAAGGCCTTTAAACACACAAAGGTTTTAACTATTTACACCCAGATAACTTTTATTTAAAGAAAACCCAAATCACTGTACTATGTACACTCAAATTTTTACGGACGCCAGCCGCGACGAAACACGATACCCAAATCTCACGTCGCAGGCACCGCGAGCACACACGAGCACGCGCGAGAAAGTTAGACGGATTAATATTCGTACCACGAAGAAACCCAAACGAATTTATATAAGCTGTGTATCTCACAGCATTACTCACAAAATTACTTGTCTCACCGGAGACTAATATAAATTGCCCAAAACGAAAGGCCACGAGGCCTCGACTTCCGCGAAGCTAATTTACCCAAAACTAAAACGCGGACTGATCCACGGAGAGTGAGGAGTGACGATTGCTCGCGACTTCTCTTTCGCCTTCTTCTTCGCTTGCGCCGGTGCAGTTTGCCTCGCCGCAGTTCGCGTAGCGCTGCGAGCTGTGGTGAGGCTAGGTGCGCTCGCGCGCAGCGGACTTCGAGTTCGACGATTGTTGCTGCGATTGAAGTGCTGGTGCTGTACTGCTGACTCCCAGGTAAGACTTTAACTGTTCCTGTAGTTGATTGTCGGCTAATTGGAGCTCGTCTCCTCTTCCATTTTATGTTTCAGGTGTTGCATGGAGGAGATTCTGTAGCCTGAGCTGTACTGCGGAGCTCCACAAGAAGAGAACTGGCTGAGCGAGGAGTTAGTTTTCTTTCCATTACCAAAACCTGGTAAGAATAGAACTGTAAGAGTCCTAGTTGCTTTCGTTGCTGTAGTTAGCTGTAATTATAGTTTTCTCCTTCCAGTAGTTGAATTTATAACTGTCTTCCTTCAGCATGCAATCTTAACCTAAATCCCATGTTTACATCCTGAATGTGAGAGGTATGCTCTTGTTATTACAGAGTGATGCCCTCTCGTTGCTCAATCTAATCAATATTCTAATTCTTCTCTGTTTTCAGGTAATCCGTGTGCAGTGTTGAAGTCTGCTCTCACTCCAAAGAGTCTCCAAGGAACTGGATGGTCCTGCTGCATGGAGGTGTTTGGAGCTGCCTCGAGAGCCTCTTCCCCATCAACTGCATTGGTAAGTACGCATCTGTATGATTCATTCCTTTCACTTTTACAAATCCTGTAGTGTGTAGTATCTCTGGTAAACAATGAGTAGTGCGAGACAGCTTCATATAACAGCTGCGCTGCTCACGAATCCTGTTGATCCTTCTTGTATTTCCATTGTAGTTTTCTTCTGTAGTTTTCTGTAGTTGGCTTTGACCTGTTACTAATGCTTCTTTTTCTTCCAGGTGCTCCCCTCGGATTCTGTAGCCAGACCCCCCCCCCCCCCCATTTTATTCTATTTAATTTTAACTGTCGGGTGGGTATGTGTATTCTCGGGTGGGCACACCCTGGGTCCTGGCTGGATGTGGCTCTCCAGAATCCAGAGGTTCTAAGGAGTCGAACAGTCAGATTGACTCATGCCAATCCGTACTGTCACAAAATATTTTAATAAAGTTAAACTATGAGTACAAATAAAAATAAAGTTTAAGTCATTTATTTGAAGCACACCTAAAAATAAATTTGCAAGAAAAATGTATAATTTACAATCCATTATTTAAAGCTGAAAAAGACACTGAAATATAGTTAAAACTCCATTTAAATAAACAGCTGTAAAAATAACTGAAAAACCAGTTGGAATAATGACTGTAAAAATAGCTAAAAGCTAAAAATTCTATTTTAACGTCAAAATGCAGAATCGGAAAGTACAGTTAAAAATCCATGTATTATTAGGTAGATCTTTTAGTGGATATATAACTGTAATTTCCATACGAATATAGCTGAAATCCAGATGAATACAGCTGTTTTTACAGGTATTTCTTTAGCTATATTTTACAGCTATTTTTTTAGCTGCTTATTTTTGACAGGTATCCCGTGCGCTGGTAACAGGTTTCATGTAAATGCGTTTCCTCTCGCTTTTATCACTACTTTTCGTGCTCGTATTTATACTCTGTAAAGATTCCCGCAGCATATTTTATTCGGTGACTTATGTATAATTCAGTGGAACATACCTAAGCTTTTTGTAGTGCATACGAATAGTGAAAAGATTAAGCATAGATACGGAGTAGCAAAGGGTTGAGCTGTTCAAAGTTTATCTGCAAATGTTTATGAAATAATGGAAGAAAAATTAAAAATAACCTGCTCCATCTTTTCAAACTTTTACAAATAAAATTGTTAAAACATAAAGAATTTTTAGTTAATAAATGAAACCAATTTGCACGAGTAATTTGTGTGATGTTGATTTCAAATAATAGATTTATTTAATAATATTGATTTATAAATTCTAAATCAATTTCAACAAAATTACTTTGCTTTTATAATTTTATTTTAATCTCGAAATTAATATAATTGTAAATTACAAACCAACAGCCTATCAAGAAAAATCGAGAACAAAATTGACTAGCTTGTGGTCTCATCTCTCTCTTTCTCTCTCTCTTCTTCTTCCAGGGCCGGCGGAGGGTCTTCTTTTGGCCTGGGGAAAATCTCCTACCTCACTCGAGAAGCAAAAAAAAAAAAATCATTTTATTGTAACAATTTAATAAATTTTATTACTTAATTACACATAAATTTTTTATTATAATAATAGTAACATAATACATATACGATATGCGATTTTAACGAAAAAGTACTCTGTCATAAAGAGTTTTTTGTTATGAACTCGTCAATGAGTTTTCTTAAGTGTAAGCTACTAGCATCTTCTTTCTAAATGTTTATTACTGCTGCGTTGTTCAGTTCAGATCTGAGGTAAGTCTTTAAGCGCCTTAATGTAGAAAATGACCTTTCACATGTGCATGAAGATCCCGGAATAACCAATAAAATCTTTACGAATTTTGTAAATTCTGGAATGAGGCCGAGGATGGACGATTTTCTTTTTAAAACTTCGATCACATCTTTTAATGTACCAATAGAGCCCTCTTTACATGTTTTGGATGTAGCTCTAGAAGATTCATTTTTTTTAGGAACATTTGTTAAATCATTTGAAACAATTTCTAAGAAGAAATTTCTGAGCATTTTCAATTTTTTTAAATCGAAAGTATTATCATCGCTTCCGCTACCATTAAAAAAATGTACTATTTTTTCAAGGGCAACATTTTCATCTTTGCCTGTAACAAAATTTTCGCAGTCATTTAATAAATTTAATGTTTCATTGTCGAAACGATCTTTTAAAAACATAAGAACTTGATCTAAAATTAAATAAAATATCTGTCTGTAATAATCTTTTGGTTCTGCAAAAGTATGCTTTTCGCTTATAGAGTCTTCGGATTTTCTATTTTTCCTTCTTTTTCTTTCTAACTTAGGCTCTTCAATGGATAAATTAGCTGCTTCTTTGACAATTGTATCCCATATACGATCAAAATTTTTTTCACGCAGTGTTTGCAAAGCAGCCGTAACGACTTTAACCTTCTCATGTGACATATTGATACATAAATCATATTTTTGGAGTTCGGCATTCAGACATTCAATACACTCAAAAATCTCGATATTTACTTTTGCCGAAGCAATGCTATCTATATTTTTATCATTTTCCATTAATTCAAAAAACTGTATCGCTGCCTAATAATTTCCATCTGATCGAAGTGTTTTTAAGGAGGTCACTCGTACACATCACCTAAAAATCACAAAAATGACTAAAATATTGCATGTTTTATATGTACACTAATAAAAAAAGAAATATTATTGACTTTTCGACTTGTATAAACCATAAAAAAGTTAAATTGAAATATTATAAATTATTTTTCTTTAACCAGTATTGACCGAATTCTAAAGAATCCCGGAAATAAGTTATAAATGTAAATTATTTAAAAACTGATAATTTCCAATAAAGATTTTAAGAAATCTTATAAAAATTTCTGTTATAAAAAATGATTACATAGGTAAATAAAAATAGAATAGTTTTTTAAATATTTCTTTAAGTTTACCTTGTACGGCAATAAGGAGTTAAATTTACACTATCTGTAGACTGGAGATCTTTAAATTGAGCTAATCGCTTTGGAGAATGCCTAATTGAAATTAATCATTTCTTTGACTATTCCAATAAAATTTCTAGTGATATTTATACCTTCTAAGGTATCTTGAACGACTAGATTTAACGTATGCGCAGAACAATGCACGTATAGCACTAGTGACTCGATTTCTAAAATGCGACTTCATAGGCCTGTTACATTTCCACTCATATTTGATGCTCCGTCATAGCACTGACCACGTAAATCACTAAACTTCAAAGTAAATCGAGTAAAAACATCTTTTATTATCTCGAGTCATAATAAAGTCACTAATTTTGTATTTTTCGTAGCATAGAATCCTAGAAAAATTTATTCTACAGTTAAATCATCTGCAACTTGTTCTAATTTAGAAGCATTAGACGTTTCGTCTACAATTATTGAAAAAAGTTTGGCAGATTTAATAAATTCCAATTTAGTTCCTATTAGCCATCATTTCAAGGATTTCATTAATTACACCGTAACTTAACCACTTATTTCTTCGTTTTAGCCAATTTTCAAGTTCATTTGAATCCTTCGCTCTTAATTTTAATAATTGTATGATATTTGAATTTTCATCGGATTCGTTTCCACGCAATGCTAATCCTTGACGAGCTAGAAAATGGACTGTGCTGAATAATTTTTCTAAAGCAATACGTGCAGACATCATTTCATCTTGTTTTTGCGTGTTTAAACATTGCTCTATTGTAGATTTTTTCAAATTAGACAATGCAGTAAGTGAATTTCTATGTAACTGGCCTTTACTGTTCGCATCGAATCTTGCAGTGGCATTCTTCCATAAAGCAAATCCGTCCAAAACAAATGCTTGGTGGGATGTTTTTAAATTGCTAGAATTTATTTTTATTAAATTTTTAGCAGTTGCTTCAATACAAACTATACATACAGGTTTGTTATTCGCATTTAAAGACAGCCATGAAAAAGTGTTTTGCCATTTCTTAAAATTCGAAGGCTCTTTTGCGCTTTTTTGTACACTTTTGCAATCTTTCTGCGTTGATGGAAGTGAATTTGTCTCTATCGGAGCAGTGAATGCGTCTTTGTTGTCTTTTTTAATTTCATTTTGACTTAGCATTCTTTCTGTTTCGTAGGCAAATTTTTCTAATTCTAAAAGTAAATTGAAAAAGAAGTTAAATAAAAATCGAGACATCTTAAATACAGAAGAAAGTAATTTAAGTAAGTTTGAAATTACGGAGAATCACGGTATTTTTGAATTTGAATTTTGCGTCCTATACACCCAAGATGAGTTTTATGCTCCGTTTGGAATGACTAACTCGTTGCTCACCCGAAGCAGCATACCACAGTGACACTTCCCTCCATTTGACACCCAAATTATATTAGCAGCGCTACATCTTAGGTGTCTGAGGCGCCCAACGTTCGTCTTCGAAAACACGAAGACTCAATATTTCTATTAACCCACTCTTTGGGCTTCCCTCACTCCCAAATTTATCTCTACGTACATGCTATATCAAATTAAAAATTTCTTTTATTTATTTATTAAAAAGACTTATTTATAGTAAAATAAAATAAAATTTCACCATTAGTTTAACAAGAAATTTTTAATCGTAAAATCTATCAAGCACGAATTATGAAAATACAAAATTTGATGAAAAAAATACTTATTTTTACTTATTGCACTTTTCTCCACATTTGGGTCTAGTCCAGATTTACACAGAAATTTTTGCATTCTTATTCTATTAGTGTATATTATTTATATAACTAAGAAATAAAAGTTAAATTATGTGGCTGCAACTTTATGTATACTTATCAATACTATATTTTCTTAAGAAGAATCTAGGCCTAGAAAAGTCACCGCCTCATGCTGCGACTACGAAAATAATGAGCGAGTTTCGCGAGGGCGTTGCCACCAGTTTTGTTTTTCTGAAAATTGGAGGCTAGCGCTACTACTAGGAACCGAACGCGATAGTCGCTTTTATAAAACTCGTAATTAAAGTTATATGTCTTCTGAAGTAACGTTTTATTTTTCGATTCTTTAAAAGTCGAAAATCAAAGATTGACATTAGAAATAATAATTTTATATATACATTAATTAATGCGTGTATATTATATATTATTAATTTTCTAATATTGTGTTTTGTGTGGGGAATTCTTCACCCACTCTCCACTTCCGCGGGGAGAAGTCCACCACAACCCCATCCGCTTCGCCGTCCCTGTCTTCTTCTTTTTCTTCTTCTTGTGCTTCTTCTTCTTCTACGTGGGTGGACCCGTATGCCCTCAAACTTTTCTTTCTTTCTTTGTTCCTGTGGGTATTGTAATTGGTTCAAACTAAAGAGGTTTGTATTAAGATATCAGTATGCGCTTGGGTGACCAACTCGGTGACCGGCATAGCGTTGCCGTTCTTAGAAGCCCACCTTACTGCTGACTTTGCCTGTCTTCGCTTGCACCAAAATAAAAGACCTTAAAAATAATAATAATACCTTAATAATAATAATAATACCTTAATAATAATAATAATACCTTAATTTTTTCTTTATATTTACATCTATATAATATTTATATTTATATTACAATTTATACGTAAATGTATTAAAATAATTTGAATTTACAGTTACATGTGCAGAACTTCTTTTTTTGGCGAGTGGGGCTAGCAGAGATACTTTCTTAGTATTTTTGGTAGCATTTAACAAATTATAAACACCGCCAGCAATAATGTTTTATTAAATTTTATTAACTTGTTTAAAAAAACTGTTGAAACTAATTTTTATGTTAGACAGAGAAAATTATTTATTTTTCCGTGGATATTTAAGTTTTTTTTTTATTAAATCACGATCAAAATACCTATTGTAAGTTGAATTTTGTATTCATGAAAAAATTGCAGTTTTATAACCTCACTTGTCAATCAATAAAACAGTAAGTAACATGAATGCAAGTATAGGTTCATAATTAAGAGAACAAGATATTTAAAAAAACTGTACAAGTAATAATAGCATATTGTGTAACCAGGGGAAAAAGTAAGCTATTTCTAACGAGGATAAGTTGCTCTGTACGAGTCGGAGTCGAGGGCGCCGAAGACTCTTTCGTTAAAAAAAAACACACACACCGTGTTTTTTGCCCGCTTTTGATGTCAAAAAGTTGGATAGATGATCATGCATTTCAAGTTGTGTACAGAAATCGTATAAAGTAGATTAAAGCGGAGAAAACCGACTTTATTCCCCGCTATTTCATTTTTCTCCGCTGCTTTATTTTTCCTCGCTTAAACAAAAAATTTTGTCAAACGCTTGAAATGCTCGATTTTCTATGCTGCTTTCTATTGTAAAATGAGGGCTATTTCATGTCTGAGTCGGGAAAAAATATTTAATTTTTTAATGAAGATAATAAAAATATGAAATAATTATAGAAGTTCATTTTAATATAATGAAAATAATTTTTCCTACCTTATTATTCCGAGATAATTTAATATTAAGTTACCCTGGTAGAATTTTCAGCATTGAAAATGGCCACGAAAATAGTCACTAGATAAGTCCCATGGCTATTTAATAGGTCGCGATGAAGAGCTTTTTTTCACATAATTTCTCTATTGAACGGGCTGATAATTTTCTTTTTAAATTTACACGGCTAGCAAATAGCTAAGAAAGTTATTGCATTAATATCAAATATATCCTAACATAACTCGATAAGTTTTACCTTGTAAATACGCAAGAAAAAATTCCACATTTTAAATTGCCAAAAAATTTGATTTTAATAGCTAAGAATAGAATTATCAGCTTTCAAAACTTTAATTATAAATCTTTCTTTATGTTTCATTATAGGACATTAAACATACATAAAGTAATATAAAATTAAAATAAATATAAATATAGCATATAATTTGTTTGTCTTATGTAGACGGATAATCGGTAAAATTCTCTTCTAATGTGATATTGAGTGTGACGAGGTTACATAGCCTTACTTTTTCAGAACATTTAGATTAGCTACTTAATACCTAAAAAATGGATTAAAGCTTTTATTCTATTAAATTTTTAGTTCATGTAAAAAAAAACGTTTCATGCTAGGAAATTATATTCTAAAAAGGTTAGCTTGTTTCTACTTAATCATTTTTTTGCTACCTATTTCCTACGTAAGAAATGTTTCCATTTCTACACTGAGAAAATTTTTTTGTAAATATTACTATTTTAATAGCACTTGTGGGACACACTCATATTTTAATAATTTTTACCGGAATTTTATTAATTTTTGCTATATATTTCATAAATTTGACTATTTTATTTGTAAATTTTACAAATTATTTGTAACTTTTACAAATTATTTGCAAATTTTACAAATAAAATAGTAAAAATTATTCAAATATTAGTGTGTCCTGTAAGTACCATTAAAATAGTAATTTTTAGAAAAAAAATTTTAATTTTTAAAAAAAATTTTTCTCAGTGTACCAGGATCAACTAGTTTTTAATTCATTTCGCATTTAGACATTTGCGCATTCTTCACTCCTATTTTATACTTTAAACTAGTATATTTCAAAGAAAAAAATCATATTAATAAAATTCAAAAGACAATTTAAATATCATGGAAGGTACTATACAATAACCAAATCACTAACAAATATTTTTTGATTTTGAAAATAAGCATATCTTAAAATTCTTAAAGATTAAGATATCTCAATACTCGCTGAGATTTTGGGACGAAAACTGAAGGTCATATTCCTATTTGACAGATCAAAATACATACGGCTATAATAGTTTAGTGTATCGCACAGATCACTTTTTACTTTTTTTGTGCCTTTGTCATTGATTTTGAATGAATCGTATTTTACATTAATTTAAATATAAGGTTATTGTTAACGTTTAAATAAAAGTTGATAAATTACAATTTTTCAGTCAAAAAACATGGAAAATGTAAGAAAAAAATACATGAAATGGGCAACGAAAAAGTGAAAAATGATCACGTACGATGGTTAGAGACGGAAGATTCATAAATCACCATCAGGCTATTCTATTCAAATGAAATTGTCTTGCACTTCTGTTTTCTCTTCTTATCTCTTTACCTTCCTACGTATCTCTCTTTTATTTCTCTTTCTTTTATTCTTATCTTCACCTTCATCTTTCATTTACGAACACGTCGAATGCTATCGATTGTTTTTCTTCGAAGCGTTACCAGCGGACTTCAATGAATATTTCAGTTTTATGTTAATAAGAGCATTCACAATATTTTTTATGCAAAATGCAAAATGTAAGTATAATATTTTTGACTAAAATTTTTTCATTTATTATTATAGATTTTAAAATGAACTGTAATAACTTTAATAAGAGATTGAAGATTACTCTTAACATAAATATGTTTACCTACCATACATCGATAATCACTCAATGATAGAAGTTAAAAACCAACTTACACTATTGTTCTATGTAGACGAGGTGAGAAATTGAATTTTACATATCTTTGGCGGGCATAAAATACGATTCAGCAAATACTAAGCATAAAATAAAAAATTCAGAAAAAGTCCATTTTACAATTCGTGTCACCATTATGCGCACAATACCGATCAAACTAATTTCAAGTAATGCACAATCACATCAAGTAGAAAAACCGCTGCCAATTCATTGGCATTTAGCTTCTTTCTAACTAATCGTTCCAATATTATCTCCGAGATTCATTAAAAACAATCGATTTTAATAACAATTTCAAATTCTTCAATTTTAATTAATTATTTACTAGCAAAAAACTCGCTCGCTGAAGCTCGCTCGTGTATCCAATTGAATCCTTTTTCACTTCTGGTTCACTATATAATATAATAATATAATAATATATAGATAATAATAGATAAGAAATATAATAATATATAGAAATAATAATAGATAGGACGGATCGGACGAACGGTAAGGTGCGTTTTATACACATAAGAATCGTACACGTAAACATTGTACACAATTTAACATTGGTGAAATTTATATATAGATATATTGGGTCATGCTAAATTGTGTAGCAAGCTTTGTGCAAGTCGTATAAAAAAATAATGTTCAATACAAGAGTAAAAAGGTGGTTTTAACCTGGTGTTACCTTTCTACACTATATTCGTTTTGAAGAAAATTAAATAAAAATTTCAAGTAAATTGAATTTTCTCGATTAGTAATTATTAGCGAAAGAAAAGTAATTTTTCTTCCTCTTAGAGGAAGCATTGTGATTGTAATTTTTGGAGTTGTTCGAAAAATCTGATATAATTGTATTTTAAGACGTCAGGAACAAGAATAAATGGTTTTTGAAAAATGTCTGTATGGATGCGTGTGTGTGTGTGTGTGTGTGTGTGTGTGTGTGTGTGTGTGTGTGTGTGTGTGTGTGCGCCTGGATTTCAGCTTCTACTGAACGGATTTTCATCGTTCACGGCTCATTTTTTTTTGCTTTTCTTGTGATGGCGGCAAAAAAAATCTTTTTTTGTTTAGCTTATTTGTTTTTGTTGTATCACAAATTTTCGATTTTTGAAAAATTTAATTTTAATTTTTTTTAATGATAGAATTGAGATATTTGAATCGAACAAAGGCCAATTTAAAGAGCATAAAAATACCTATAATGTCAGAGAAAAAAGTTACTCTAGCTCTTATTTTATTATGAGTTTTTTACATTAGTTTTAGTAATACAGTTTAAATAAAATACAAAAAATCAGTTTTTAAGATGTCGAGCTAAATCCAACGAGAAACTCAATTTTTAGCAATACTAAAACAAGTTTATAATCAGCTAGATCGATACTAGAAAAGTAGGAAAATAAGGGACACCCTAATATTATATATAATCACGATACCATATATAATTTAAACTCGTTATAAAACCAAAACTAGTACAGGATATTTAAAAAAATTTTTTTTAATTTTAAAAATTTAGTAAAAGACGAAAAAATAAGCTGTCCATCATTGAAAAACACCAATTATTCAATAAAATATAGCCATATACAAAATAAAAAAAAACATTAATATCTTTGGAACTAATAAGTTTTATAAGCTGAAAAACTATACAGCTCTAAATATGTAAAAGATCCAACTGTTCACAAAATTTTAATTAAATTGAAGCCTTTTTATTCTCGGCTTTTTACTCAAAAACTATTTGACAAAATGGCTTGAAATTTTTAAAGATTATAGTTATTTATATTATGAATTACTAAAAAATGTTCAAAGCAGTTGATAATTTAATTTCAGAGTTATAAGTTTAAAAAAAACACGTTTTCGATCAAAACAAAAGACCAATAAGAGCTAGAGTAATATATATTTTTTTTAAATTATAGTTACTTTTATGTTCTTTCAAATGCTTTTTCCTATCATTAAAAATAATTAAAATTAAATTATCGAAAATCGAAAATTAACGATAAAATGAAAACGAATTGGCGAAACAAAAATAGTACATTGTGGAACAAGGGAAGAAAGTAAGCTATTTCTAGCGAGGGTGACGTATTCAGCACGAGTCCGAGTCGAGGGAGTTATATGACTCAGCTCTGGAGCATCTTCCTCGTCCACCTTATCGCTCCGGCAGGAAGCTGCAAAGACAAAACAGCAGCAGCTTAAGAAAATCAATAATGAAGACATATGATCCATCGACGATGAGCCGATCTCCTGATCGTCTTATCAGTCTATTGTCCAGCGAAACGTCCACTTGCTCTTCGCAGAACGAAGAGCATCTGCAATAACCAAAACATCCTTACTTAGCCAGTAGCTTGACACCATAGAAGACAATGAATATCTTACCTATAAAAAGACTCCTGCACCGGCTACGAGTCAGTCTCTGACAGGGTTTCCAAGCTGTAAAAACGTATTTCAAATAAATATAGTTATCGTTACTTACCTGTGTGTGTGTAATATTCATAATTATCCACACCTCCTGAACTTATAACTTAACCAGCCAGTCTAATAATAGAAGGTCGATAATAATAGAATAATAGAAGAATCGAAATAGAAGATCAGCGTACGAAGCCTGTCTGTCCGTTTTGCTTCTGTTCGTCTTGATACTTCTTTTTCAGTACACCTAGCCGCAAAATTTGTTTTTGCGTCCTGGTATTGCGGACGCAAAACGTCATTTTGCGGATACATATCCGAAATTGCATTTTTTTGGTTTATCGCCAAAAATATACGCGGCTAATTATACTGAAAAATAATGTTCATAACACTTTCGCAAAATCGCATTTTGCGGACTTGTGATGAAAAATACTATCCTCGCAGCTTCCCTTTGCATGTGGGGTTCCACATATATCATGGAGCAACCTGGAATCTAATCGTCTTGTCGATTCGTACAATTCAGGTTACGCTGCGAAGGAATGCTTGCTATGTCAAACGCCCAGAAAAAACTCATTCATTCAAAACTTATACCTGCGCATTCGCCTGCTCGCCTAGTTCCTAGTTCCTAATGAAATATTTAATTTTAATAATATTCAAATTATTAAAATATTGCACTTATGCTTCGACAAATTACCACGCAATAGATAATTTGCCTATCTTAATTGGTGCAATATTAGTGAAAGTCTACTGGGCTGTAATAGCTTGATAGATGTCACTTAATAAGGATTGAATAAATTTAAATTCATTTTAATTTTTCTATTTATTTAAAATGATGTATCCAATCCAATTTAAAGCATAACGGTAAAAATTCGGGTTTTGGGCTTTTTTTTATAAACGAAAATATAAAGCAAAAATATTGAAATCTGTCAATTGTACTTGATCATACATTTTGGAAGTTTAAAAAGGGCAGGGAAATTATACAGGCAATCGAGATTAATAATAATATTAACGGTTTCATGTTACTCAGAAAAATATTTTAATTGATAAAAATATTAAAAGAATATTATATTGAAACATCTTGAATTTTAATACCTCATTGACCAAAATCGGTTAAGATAAATTTTGAACAGGGGGGGGGGGTGGATCTGATTGACAAAGAATGCTTGATATATATTAAAATAGGTAGTAAAAAGTACAACTCTATAGTACTAACCATAAAAAAAAACTCAGATAATCTTTATTTGCATTTATTCGATTTCAACTAGAAGATAATCACATTTTATCCCCAAAAAGGAACGGTTTTGCAAATAGGGATTATCTAAGGATATCCATGATCAAGATTCAACCTATTTCAATATAACATTTTTTAAATATATTTATTAATTGAAATATTTCTCTGAGTGACCTGTAACCGGCTGCGTTTCAGATTCCCTTGTAGTACCTTCGTCATCTTAGGTGCTATATTTCCAGTTTCCAGCGATGTGCGCTTGCCTTTCAGCTGGTTCGTTTAGTTCCTGGCAGAGGAAGCAGTGCGGCTGTTGATTGCACTCTTTCCCCTTGTGTTCACTTTTTCCACATTTCCAGCAGAGGCCACTTCTCTTTGGACCCTTGCAGCTCCTTTTGGTGTGACCCGAGGCAGTTATAGCACCTCAGTGGTGTAAGCCTGTCTCGGATTCTGCAGTTCACGAATCCTATTCTAATTTTGCCTTTTTTCAGGAGTTTCCGGGCGGATTCTTGGTCGAATTCCACTATAGCGGTTTTCTCCTGGTCCTCAAGTTTGCCTATCAGTCCTTTTATTTTGAAGTTTTCGTCGTCTTTTGTTATGGCTTTGATTGCTGCTTCCACTTCAGCTTCCGTGGCACAGCAATCAATGTCCCTGATTTCCGTCGTTATTCTAGGCGTAAGGCTCTTTACTTTGACAGCTTTGCCTGGGCCTTCTGAAATACACCTTCGACATGAGTCTTTTCCATTATTTTCTGTCCTACTTCTAGTAGCACTCCTCAGTTACGTGTCTTTCGTATCCTTCTGACGTCGACCTTAACCTCTTCAGGTTTGAGGTTTTCCTTTAAAGTACCTACGATTTGGACGTAGGTCTTCCCCTCAGACGGTTCGATGAGGATCGCTTGTCTGCGTCGTCGTGGGTTGTTTAAAGTTTTTTCTGGCTCTCTGTTCGGCGATGCTTTCGTTTGCGGGTTTGGGCCCACAACGGCTTTCGTTGTTTTCTTCTTCGTTTTGGGATCCATTCTTCTACCCTGTTTTCTCTACCATTCGTTTTCTACCTGGCTCCTAGCCTTTTTCGCGGGGGTAGATTCGGGGATGTCGCCTTTCTCCGAATCCGTTCTTTCCTTCCTGTTTGATCTTCTAGGCGTCACCTCTAACGGGGACTCTTTCGGTTTTTTCTGCAGTATTGCTTTAACTGCCATGTGGGACTTACATATCTCGTCTATATTTTGACTCATTATCAGGGTCATTGAAAGAACGGCCTCAATTCCGTCTTTTCCTGTATTGGATTTTTTCTCAGCATTAAACTAGAGACAGTATTAGCGTTTTCCTAGAGGCAGTCACGGGTCTTCCAGTGACTCTCCATCAGTTTCTCCATACGTTCGAATTCATTGTGCAGTTGGCTCTCCCCAAAATCGGAGCCAGCGTTGACCATCCAGGCTTTCAATCGATCGGAATCAATGGCGGGATTTACCATTACTGGGTTTCCTGCTTGGGGTAGTTTCTTTGTACTACACACTTTATCCATGGTTGGTTTATTATTCGGGGTTCCTTTCTCTAGTCTCTTAGGTCCACGGGACATATTTTATTTCTGCCCTATCCTGCGAGCATGTTGAGATGCATCACCCAAGTGCACCGACCGCCCTGGCGCCTCGGTTCTCCACACCCGACGAGCTTCCCCTATCCACCACCCAGGGGACGCACCGCGTACGGGGTATCAGACATCCCCGCGCGGATTATTATGTATTATTATTATTAAATTAATAATAATTATTTATTATTATTATTGGGCCTTCCAAAATTGGTGTCGAGTTTGGAAGCAATCGAAGACATTCGAAATGCGTGCAAGGGAATACGGACAAATCTGCAGCAGGAGATCGCAGAGGTC
>JAWWML010018372.1:0-20197 GCA_035047165.1 Ormyrus rosae
ATTCTATATTTAATTATTTATTTTTTTATTATTATTATATTTTTCTATGTCCATTTTAGAATTTAATGAGCAGCAAAAAAGTGCTAATTTTCAAATTAGTATTGGCACTGAACATGTCGTGCATAAAAAAAAAACTCTACACGCCTTTGTTTTGGGATATATTTACACTCTAAATCTGAATCAGTCATTCTCAACATTGTTCAGTAATATTCAACTGTTTTTCCAGTTATAGTTCGATGATCGAACTATAACTGCGAATCAGTTGTTTTTAACTGATTCAGATTTAGAGAGTAGATATAAAGAACTAATGGCGTGTAGAGTTTTTTCTTGTAGGATATATGATCTGCTTCAGTGCTTTAATATTTTCATTCGCTCAAAAAATAATCATGCTTTCATCTAAAATTTTAAAGCAGGTCATACTACTTTATTCGCATTTGAAGCATAAAATTCTGTCTTCGAAACCTCCTACTTGTTATTAGTCTCCTAGGATTTCGTTTCACACCTTTCCGGTACTTGATCAGCTCTGATATTGATCTCTTTTCAGTTTCTCTACTCATAATAAACAAGATTTATTACGAATGACTTTGTTCACGCAGGTATACGGACAGAGATCTGCAACCGAAAATCTTAGCTAAAAATACCTTCTTAAAGTAAATACTATCCTATTCTCATTTCTTCAAATTTCTCTTCAGATTTCTTCTACGTAATTGTAAAGTGTATATTATCCAAAGATGGGAATTGCTATAGAGTAGATCGGTTTTATCTATTTAATAGGTACATTTCTATTAGTGCCTATCTTTATAAAATAGTTTAATAAAAATTATTTTTTAAAAAAATATTATTTATTGAGTTTATATTAGTTTAGATTTGCGGTAAACAAAACAACATAAGAAAACTAAGTAAGACTTATTTTGCGCGGAACTCTGCACGAGTGCTAGTTTATTCGTTTTTAATGTAACTAAAATTTTTTAAAAAAGTAAAAGTATTTTGTTATCATTTAATGTTTCGTAACAAAAATGTTATACTATTTTATACATTTTAAAATTAATTTTCAAATTAAGATTTGCACCAAACATATTATCCTATACATAAAAAACTCTACATGGCTTTGTTTTTTATTATATACAGATCTACAGACGTAAAACAGTTTTCTCGTGTAGAACATGCTCAGTGCCTTAGTATTTTCATTCATTTAAAAAATAATTATACTTTGAATAAAAATTTAAAAGCACATACTATTTTAATGGCATTTTGAAGTATAAACTTGTCTTTGAAATCTTATCTTAAGTTATCGTAATTAAAAAAGGTCAATGAAAATGTTATATTTTGGCTTCAAAATTTAAGGCGATAAATTTTTTTCTGAAACTCATAAATTTTTGTAATAATTGAATTAAAATATTAGCAACATTGTAGAGTTCTTTTGCCAGTGTCTGACTCTTGTTTTTTTTTCAGAAATCATTCAAAGTAAAGTTTAGCATTTCTTCAAGGCCCATAATCACTCGGACAATGTTCAGGTATATGTCAAACGAAAAGCGGCCTGTCCCTTCTTTCCCATCGTTAGTTTACCTGCGCACTTTTCTTCGTGATTCTCTCTTTTCTTCCATTCTAAAACTTTCTTCTTGTGCTGAAATTTCGAAGTACCAACTGCCACCTTTTGGTATACTAATAAAAAACCAAATATTCAAAACAAGTGCGAAAAAGTGATTTTCACTTTCCCTCCATTCTGACTTTCTTCCTGTGCTGAAATTTCGAAATACCAACTGACAACTTTTGGTATACTAATAAAAAACCAAATTTTCCATACAAGTGCGAAATGATTCTCGCTTCGCTCGGGCGAAAACGGTCATAGGAGGGTACAATCACTTTCTCGCTCGTGTATCGAATAATATTTTTTTATACGACGTATACCAAGCTTGATTTAACTCATGTATTTTTATTCAAGTGTGCGCGAAATCGAGCTTTGCGCGAATCAAATTACTATTTTTTAATTGTCACTTTACTCCAAAAATTCTATTTCATTTGGCAATATTTTGAAATACTCGCTTGAAACTTATGGTACCCTAATCATCTTGTACACTAACCAAAGTTTTTTTTTTACTTTTGACCTAACTTGTATTAATTGAGAATTTTTAAAGTATCTATATAATGATCATATACGAAGCAACTGTTTATCGTGTTTAAATGTATTTTTAGGCCAAAAGTCAAAAACTGAAGGATTTTCATTAGGAAATCATGATCTTAGAGTAACTTAAAAATTTTGGAAAGTGTAGATAGAGGGAGAGAGGCAGAGAGAGATTTGTAATCTGATTAGAAAATTGTATATAATGCATGCAGTTAGCATATTACAGGAAAAAAGTTTGTAAAAAATCTTTAAATCTTTAAATATTTAAAACAAAGTAAAAAATCAAATAAAAATAAGAAAGAGAGGGAGATTTACTTTTTAGTTATTTAATCAGTTCCCTCATCACTCTTTGATCATCTTAAGCAAAAAGTGTTAAGTTATTCTCCCATTCCGTTGATCACCTCTTGCCCAAATTACGTGCTAAAAGCGTTACGTTTTTTGCAGAATTTATAATCGAGAAAGCACAACAGTTGCTTAATCATCTAGTCAGTTTTACTCAAACTGATTTGGCCAACTGATGGTAATCGTTTCTACCAGGGAATCTAAACTTTATTAAATGAAACGTAAAAGTATTTTGTTGCTACTTAATATTTAGTATCAAAAATGTAATGGTATTTATATATTTTTTAAAATTAATTTTCAATATTTAGTAATTCATTATTTAGCATAAAAAATATGTTATATTTATACATTTTTAAGTTAATTTTTAAATTAATATTGGCACTGAACATTATATCATACACGGAGAAACATGTTTAAGAAAAATGACTATACTCGTCAGTAACTCGAGACTTTGAATTAGGGTAAAAAAATTACTATACTTTATATTAAAATTTACTATACGTTTAGTAATTTTGCTAAACTTTTAATAAAAATTGCTAAAAATACGACAAAAATTAATACAAAAAGTATAGTAATTTTCACCCTAACTCAGAGTCTGTCCTGGAGTTACTGAAAAGTATAGTAATTTTTCGTAAAACGTTTCTCTCCGTGTACATAAATAAAAAACTGAACACGCCTTTGTTTTTATGTAGATATATGTATAGATATAAAGAACTAATGGCTGGTAGTTTTCTCGTGTAGGATATATTCATTATCTTAATTATCATTCGCTCAAAAAATAATCATATTTTGATCTAAATTTTTAAAGTACATACAAATTGGACTTTTGGGCACCAAACACATCCTACGCAAAAAGAACTCTAAAATCCACGGTTTTTATATTTCTATTTTCTTCTGTAGAATATATCCATTCCCGGCATTTGCAGCATAAACGTCTGTCTTCAAAACCTCCTAGCCGTTAATATTTTCCTAAGATTTTGTTTGACACCTTTCCGGTACTTGATGAGCTCTGATATTGATCCCTTTACAGCTTTTTGACTCAGCAAACAAGATAAGCATTATAGAAGCCTGAAAAGGCAGGTATACGAAAAGAGAAAGTGCAGTCGATAATTTTTCGGAAGGTCTTAACTGAAAATACCTTAGTAAATATGATCCTATTCTCATTTCTTAAAATTTCCCTTCAGATATTCAGACATTTTTTTACACTAATCGTACCCGATTAGTGTAGAAATAGAACATTGCACTGTGCAACAAGGGGAGAAACTAAGCTATTTTTAGTGAGGGTGAGGTGTACTGCACAACTCGGAGTCGAGGGCGCCGAAGGCGGGGAAAGCGAGGAAGAATAACATTTTTCCCCGCTCGGAAAAACAATTTTGTCAAACGTTTGGAATGCTCGATTTTCTACGCTACTTTCTAGCGTGAAATGAGGGCCATTTCATGCCCGAGTTGGGAAAAATATATTACTTATAGGTAATATATTGCGCAATGATAGGAATTACTTAAATAATAGATTTTATATTTAACAAGTACTATTTCAATAATTAGTGTCTATTTCTATAATATAATTTCATAAAAATTATTTTATAAAATATTATTTATTGAGTTTGTAGTTTTTAGATTTATGGTAAATAAAATTCAAGTAAATCTCGTAAGCAGATGTTTGGAAAACAAAGACTTCTTTTCTGCCGTATGTCTGCACGAGTAGCTATTATTATAAATCGTTTTTTTTACTTAATGTATTTACGCTTTATTAAATTAAAAGTAAATTGATTTTGTTACCATTCAATTTTTAGTATAAAAGATGCTATATACTATTTATTCTTTTAGCTAAGTTTTTAAATTCATTTTATAATAGTAAAGAAATTTTTAATAATAAAGAAGTAAGTACATAGACAGCAGGACCAATAGTGTCTTTTTATTCCAATCATCATTAAAAGAAATGCAGCTGTTACATAATACGTTGCCTTACGGAAAGGAGAATTTTATTTGTTAAAACTTCTTTGTTAATCAACGTAAAAGAACAAAGTAATTGTCGCGGGGCCACATTTTTTCCCTCTACCGTTTTTCGATTTTTCTAATCATAATGACTTAGTTTGGTTTGTAAAAAATACATGTCTGAATCAATTTTGTCTTCAAGCTTTGATTCACTTCTTCAAGAGATCTCAACCAAGATAGTTTGCTTTAATTTAAAATGAAATATTTTTGAAACGAAAGTTTAGTCTCATTTTTTCTCCTGCCTGTTAATTTTGGGTATTGCGAAACTGTGGCGGTCGATAAAAGCGTATCTTACTATAGATATTTTCAAACTAGTATTTTCATCCGATAAAAAATAATCATACTTTAACTAAAAACGTTCTATTTTATTGACATTTTAAGCATCAAATTCTGTCTTCGAAACCTCCTACTCGTAAATGCTCTCCTAGAATTTCGTTTCACACATTTTCAGGTACTTAATAGACTCTAACAATGATCCCTTTTCAGCTTTTTTACTCAGTGAACAAGATCTAAGTATTACTGAAGCCTGGAAATAATACACGCAGGTATACGAAAAGAGACGTGCAGCCGACGATTTTTCGGAAAGTCGCAGCTAAAAATACCTTCTCTAAGTATATATTAACCTGTTCTCACTTCTTCAAATTTCTGCATACTAATGAGGAGATAAATATGCGAATATTTTTTTCTTTGTTTATTATACTGAATTTTCACTCATTGAATCGCTAACGCTTCCCATATCGTATTCGAAAAAAAAGATAAGAAGTGTTGTACGTTATAATGTTATAGAAATATTTATTCGTACAAGGAATATTTTTCTTTATACGGATGTATAGAAAGTGTTCACTATGTTTTTACTTCGATTCAACGCTCAGAATGACGTTATACAAGCATAATCTATTGGAAATTCTGCATTAGTTGAAAATTATCCTTATATATATAATTTTCACTATTTGATGCTTTTAAAAGTATGTAATACTTATATATTCTTTAATTGTTATCGAATCTGTAGTTATAAACGTTGACTAATTATTTCATAAAATTTTTTTTTTTGGGGGGGGGGGGGGAATTAATTATTTCCCTGCAACAGCCTTGCGTATTATGTTAAATAAAATTAACCATGCAACTCCTGATGGGTAAAACGTTAAATTTGTAATTAATTATTAATGTGCAAAAACATAATATAAAAAAAGGAAATACGTATTTTTAACAATCCTCTTATAAAAAAGTGATAGATTTAGAATGAAGCATTATAAAACGGTTGCTGATTGGTTCTTTTAAAAAAACCCGCTAAAATTTTTATTTTAATTTACAATTAATCTTAATTTGTCTTAAAATAATAATGTTTTATGAAATAGCCGTGAGTGTTATCAAAGTAAGGAAAAATATTTACAAATGAAAAAAAATATCAATAAATGATTCTGAAATTTTATTCTAAAAGTTAACCTCAAAATATTTTATGTTATTAAATTTTTTGATCGAAATTTAGTAATTTTTTTGGATTATTAAAATAGATTTAAATTAATTTTAATAATCAGCAACATAACTCATACATCCTTTGATAAAAATAACATTTCTGAATACGAAAGAAATAATACATCGTGTTTAGTTTGAATTATTTTTAAGATAGTGTGTTATCTAATTTCCAAGAAACTTAATTTTAACAGTTAAAAATATTTTCAGTGATATGCATGATAGAAATAATGTCGTTTACTATTAAAACTATCTTGCTAATATAAAAAATACGTCTAGCGCGCGTGAAGCGCACTTGGACGGTGCTAGTATTATTATAAATTTTATGAAGTTTTCTTACAAATGCGTATCTTGAATTTAAAAATCTTCATTAAGTTTTAACATTTGAAATTTAATTATAGTTTAAATTAATATGATTATATAAAATTAATATAATCATATTAATTTTAATAATTACAAATTTTGAAATTTAATAAACATTCTTAAATTTAAGACACGTATTTGTAAGAGAACTTCATAAATTTCTAACAATGTAAATTAAAAAATTATCAAACGTTTAAAAAGGATGTAAAAAAATGAATGACAATCTGCACCAAGAAAACAAAAACCACAAAAACATCCTTAGAAAAGCCATTGAAATTCCGATAATTTCGGCACGACTCGAAGCCGAGCCGCCTGCCGACATATCCACCCAAGCAGCGGACGGGCTGCACGCACAGCCTCGGGAAAACAAAGCGAAGGGTTAATCGGCCGCCGCTCGTCGTTCGCGAGTCCTCGATAATTGCACCCCCGCGGCTTATGCCGACGCAACGAGTTACTTAAGACTTGGGTTATATAGCTAACGACGGCTCCTCCCGGGGAACGAAGGGGAGAGAGGGCGATTGTGCACGGCACGCGCGCGTCCTCGCCGCGGCGGAAGCCCGGCCCGAATTATATCCTCGCGAGCGCGCTTTGAGAATGCTAAAAGAGACGTTCTCTCTCTCGCTAAGCGCAGGAAATTAACAGCCTTTCGCCGAAATTACTGTTGGCTCTAGGGCCGGGCGTACGTTTTGCTTAATGCCGGCTCGTTCGCGGGGAAGCCCTCTCGAGTCATGGTTACGTTTTACATTGGCTGGTTACGTTGTAATTTTCGGTTTGTTTTATTTATTTTATTGGAATTTGAAGCGGTACACCCGCGCAGATTAATATATGGGTCGTTGTGCAAGCAAGGGAACGGACGAGGGAAGTTGACTGTATCGTTTTTCTGAAAATGGAAATCGCTGAATCGGGAAAACAGTGTATTAGAGAAGGAGGAGTGCACTTCGAAGACTAGTCTTTATACATCATAGACAAATGACTCGCTTAAGAAAAATTCTTAAGGTTTTAGACAATAAAAATAAAATATATTTTAATTTTAATCTATAAATTTTTCTTAAATTACAGTTTCTTTAACCCTTTACGGCCCAAAACGCCACCCGCAGTACACCGTTCTTTGAGGGCTCGTTGCTAATGCTATTCGTGAATAAAAAAAAATGCAAAGGCCATATTCTTATAATTTAAAGCTTGGCCTTTCCGATAGTATTCATGAAGTTTCCCCAGAAAATAATTAATTATGAAAAAATTGAGTTTAAAAAAAAATTATATGATTTTGTTACACTTTCTGTATACTTAAATCGTGTTTTCATGGGTTTTCCTGTGAATTTTATAAGATAACTGTTACTGTTACTACTGTTTTTAAATTTTAATACTACTTTTTTCAAATAATGTATACTAGTTGACTACAGTTATTTAAGTTGTCAGTTATTTATTATCTACTACTGTTTTTAAATAATGTATTAGTCAGTTAAGTTAGTAAGTAAGTTTCTTTTATCACCTAGGCTACAATCAGATAATTTATTTATCTATGTAGGAATACTATGTATTTTCTCTGGTTAAATAAATAAATAAAATGTCAATTAATATAGTTATAAAATTTGACGTTAAAAAGTTATTTGTATTGTAATATTCCAATACTATTCTATTTTATTATAATAATAATTTTACCATATTGGTTAGTAAAAATATTTGTTGTTTTGCAGCAATTGATTCTCATACGAAAACTAAAATATAAGATTACAGAAATAAAAAAATGTATTTTGGATGAGTTTAATGGATAATAAAAATAAATACTTAAATATGTCAATTGCAATCTTTTACTATTAGGATAAATTACCAGTTTTCTACAAATATTTTGTCAAAAGTTTCTTTTTGTTATTTTTAAAAATACATTTAAAATTTTTCTTACCACTTAAAATAAACCTGCCTCAGAAAATGGTTGAAAATCAAATTGACGAATTGTCGAGCTGTAACAAACATTAAAATGTGACTTTAGTAAGTATATTCAATTAATTATTAAATTATTTATTACATACATCTAAACGACTTGTTTTTTACTTTAACTCACACTGAGAGAAGAGATATAGTAAAAATTGCAAATAGCCTTGCAAAATTGCCATACTGCCTAGTAAAGTCACCACAGAATGTCAAAACCAAAAAAATTATAATTTACAAGAAATTTTACTATACTGTTGGGTAAATTTTACAAAATTTTCAGTAAAATTTCCTACATATATGATATAGTAATTTTTTTGTTTTTATAGTCTGTGGTCGCTTTACTAGACAGTATGGTAATTTTTAATATATCTTTTCTCTTAATATATGTAATATACCCTTAATATTAATTAAGCTTAAGTGATATACGCGTAACGTAGATGAAGCATTGTTTAATTCAGTATTTCATCTTTTTCTTTATAATCAGTTAAAACATCTAAGATTCAATGAGAGACAAATTTATGTAGAAGAAGAAACTAGTACAGCAAGAAAATGGAGAAGAGGTAACTGCAGTGGACAATAATACGAATAATATTATATAAAATATGTATAATATTTAGTTATCTTTATTATACATTATTTAGTTATATTTAGATATCGGAACAACATTATTATTGGTACAACAATTCTCTGGACTCAATACATCTAAGGGAATATCGTAATGCAAAGAAATCATTCAAATCATTTAACACTATGGTTAAACGATCTTAACGTTTGCCTTCTCGTTCGGCTACTTAAAGTACGAATTGATTAATACAAGGCCTTGTTGTGATCATTAGCTTTAATTTCTGAATATTCTTTCTTCTAACTCACTTAATCTTTTTGAATCTTGGAATCTTAAAGTTTGTTTAACTTTACAACGCCTCTGGCCATTTCATACTTTACATAATTTATTGGGTCACGCTTTTTTTCGAGTTATACTTAGTGGGTCACGTTTCGATATTGGGTTACGTTTCTTTCTTTGGGGTTATTCTTATTGGATCACGACTTTTCAGTAAAAAAAAAAACATTAAAATTAAAAAAAAAATTTCAATTAAATTAAAGCATTTTTACTTCCGTAATTGTTGGACATAGAGAACTCATTTTTTTTCAGTTTTCATATTTTTACTCAAAAACTATTTGACGAAATGGCTTGAAATTTTTACAGATTACAGCTATTTATATTATGAATTACTAACAATTTTTTCAAAGCAATGAATCATTCAATTTCAGAATTATAAGCTTTTTAAAAAAAAAAACAGATTTTTATTAAAATCAAAAGAACCATAAAAGCTACAATAATTTTTTTTTTAAATTATAGGTATTTTTGTAGGAAGCAAAATTCAAAACATGTATCTTAATATCTTTACACGATTACACGACGTTCCGCCGAGAAAAATGGATGTCATTTAGATTTGTTATAGTAAAATTACATTTTACTACAGTTACATTTAATGATTACATACTATATTTTGGCTTAATTAAAATGAATGTACTGCATTTTATTTAGATTTATTGATATATATCAAAGGAGAATTCTTGATAAGTAAGAATATTACGTACATATTTTAAACTTCGTAAGTTTATGTAATAATCGGCTTTATAATTTTTATCGTTTGCGATGATTCAAACGCTGAAATTCGGAGCTAAAACTGCAGTTAAATATTCTTATACGTTTAAGAAACGTTTTGAACGATCCTTTCAGAATTGAAATCGAAGTATTTTTCATGCAAAAAATACGATACTAATTACAATCACAATATAAAAAAAATTATAACAATTTTCGACTAAAATTTTCCCACTCCATTCTCTCGATTCAGCGATCATTGTAACCAAGAGCTTTACGATCAGTAAAATCAATATTACGCAGCAACGTCCTCACAGACAGACAATACAAGCCGTCCGGATTAAGAAGCTGGTATTCTTGCCGGCGGAGAAGCGAGGCTGCACAGTCCAGTGCATCCGTCTCGTAAAGGCCGCGCCTCTCGGTGCTCCCGGACGCGTAATTGCCGAGGTTCGGCGCGTCGCGACGTCTCCTATAATTAATAATGGCCCAGAGGGGGGGGGGGGAGGGAGAGGACGCCGCTGGATAATGAATTGTACACAGCGGTGTGTCGAGGCGAAAGCCTCCCTTCCCCTCCCCTCTCGCGCGGGACAATCGATACTCCACGCTTTCGATCCTCGATATATATGCATAGCCAATTAATTGCCAATCAGTCAATATAATAGTCAATGCCGCGCGCGCCGAGGGATTTTCTTTCCTGTCGGAAGGATTTTGGCGACACGTTTTTCGTTTAGCGAAGCCGACGGGTTATCGGCGCAGGAGCGAGACAGGACTACACGATTGTGCTCTTTTCGGCTTTCAAATCAAGGAACGCGACATTCACGGCGCATTCGCTCGAATCAAAGTGCCGCGTATATTTTTTTCTCGAAAATCACCACTGCCTCGAACCGACGCGCGTTCGTCGCTCGCAAAAGTTGTATTCGATACCGAGTGCGGTCAGTTATACACGGTTAATTTTCAGTAATCGGTTAGGAGGTGGTTCCTTCGTATATTACGACGCGAGCCGAGGGTCGGGACGCACGATTTCGCCGAAGCAATGCGACATCGACACCGGATTCGAGTATCTCGATATACACCAGTCATCTCCGGAGCGGGTTTCCCTAATCGGGATTTATCCCACTGGGTTTGCCCCCCGGTTTTCCCCGCCTAGCAGGGCGAACGCGGAGGTGGGTAGAGGGTCAAGAAATTAGGATTAAACAAGAAATGAGGTGTGGAAGTTGTAAGGCTAAAGGGATGATTAGGAGGCGTGGAAGAGTAAGGCTGAGTAACCATTAATATTGCACGGAGAAAAATTTTGTAATAAAAATTACCACAGTGTATTTTAATTTAATCACAGACTATAAAAATCTAAAAAATGACCATAGTTTCTAGTAAATTTTACGAGGTCAATGATAAATTTTCATATTTAGACTTTAATTTGTAATAGAAAATTGTTCTCCGTGCAGTGCTTCGAAGGTGATTTTTCTACATTTCCATTGCACCATTGTTACGCACATTTATTTCGAAAGATTCCAAAAATTTCAGTTCGACCGCTAGTTGAATTTTGTTCATCTATTTCTTTTATAAATTTAGCTTTTTCCTTAAAAATATATTTCGATTACTTGTGTCTCCCTACCTCAATCAGGCCCAGTTGCCGTTCAAAAATTATTTTTCTTTATTCTTAATTTTAATCTGAATCATAATTGGTTTTAAGTGCCCGTAAAATAAAATCATTTGTTAGTTTATTCTCGACGATAACATAACCGTGCATAATATGTGTTCTCAATACGAACGGTATTACTAAGAATTGCTTTTTTGAAGAATTATTATATACATCTCCTTAATTAACAGGAATAATTAAAAGTTGAAAACTTTTTTTTTAAACTAAAGATTATCAGATCTTAGTAAATAAAATTATTTTGATCGAGTTTTATATCTGAGAAACAACAATCGTTCTTAGGGGTGTTAATAATTGGGACTACTTTATAATTTCGGACATTTACATTTTTAGAAATTGCTAATATAAATAGACATATACGTGCAAAATCATTAGGATAGGAAAAGAATAGCTTATAAGTAGAAAGATTTCAAATTTTACAGTAATTGCTCTTAAACCGGATCATCTGAAAAGCTTTATAATTATTTGACTTTAATCTTTGTAAAAATTTAGAAAATCTAACATTCATTTGTACGTAATTACTTGCGTAAAACTGAAGCTTAAGTAAGCAATTTAACCTCGAAATATACTTTACAATATTATATAAGTAAAGTTAATTGATCTGTCCTCTGTAGAGGACAGATGACCGAAAGGGTTTGTTTTATTTATTTTATTGATATTGAAATTTGGTACGGTTTTCCTGCGCAAATATACGCCGTTGGGCAAGCAAGGGAACGGCTAAGGAAAGTCAGCTGTGTCATTTTTCTCAAAATGGAAATCGGTGGATCAGGAAAACAGTGTATTAGAGAAGCAGGATTTGGCTTTTCGAAGACTAGTGCATCTTTGTATCTTAAACAAATAATTCACTTAATTAAAGTTCAAGGCTTTTTACAATAAACAGCATTATTTTTTAGTTTTTTATCAAATATATTCTTGAATTACAGCATCTTTAAGTAAATTTAGAAGATACTTTAGTTCATTTCTAATTAATACCTTTATATATTACATAGCATTATACAAATATAATAAAAAAGCTGATAAATATTAGAAGTATTTATTAGTAATTAAAAACTTTTTTTTTAAATTAAAATGATCAGAGCTTACTAATTTGTTTTATTCGAATTTGGAACGGTACTCCTGCACAGATTAATATATGCCGTTGCAAGCAAGGGAACGGTTGAAGAAAGTCAACTGCAGAAATCGATGGATCAGGAAAACAGAATGTTAATGAAGGAGGAATAGAACTTCTTATATCTTAGAAAAATAACTCACTTAATCAAAATTCTTAAGGCTTTACACAATAAGAAGATATATTTTTTTAATTTTAATCTAAATTATTCTTAAATTATAGTTTCTCTTTAAGTGTATTCTTAGTTCATGTATAATCATATTCATATATACTTTAAATATTATATAGAGTTTTATAAATAAAAGATAAATAATATTAAAACTTAACGCTCTTAAATATTATAAATATTTATAGGTAATAAAAAGCTTTTTGTAATATTAAGTGTATTGTAATATTCCAACACTAATAATGATAATACCTTTACTTTACCACATTGGTTAGTATAATTGTTTGTAACTTTGCAGTAAATAATTCTCATACGAATCAAAGAAATTAACAAAAATTTTTTTTTAATTCCTTTTCTTGAACATATTTATACATGTACTTTTAGTTTAGTTTCACTAAAATTTTTTAATCGAATAAAGTTACATGTAATAAAAATTATTTACTTAAAAAAAGAATAAAGTAATATACGTAGAACAAAATTTAACTGCAATTTTGTTGAATGTCTCAATTAAAGAATTTTTCTTAATTTCTTTCCGCTTAATTGAGCACTTCGGTTAAACTATGCAAACGATCGCTTTCAAGATTCATTCCTTACGTATACTTTTCGTTCATTTTCACAATCAACCCCCCAAAATAATCCTTTTTAAAAATTCCAATTTTAAATCACCGAATAAATTCTCCAAAACGCGCTAATAAAAAATAAGCACTTCGAAAAAAAAAAAAATAAAAAATAAAGCACAACGCGCAAATGGAGCTCCTGCGAAAAGTAGTAGGGAATAGAATTTTTGCGAAAAAAAACACGAACGCACGACGCCGCGTTTCACGTCCCGTTAGACTTTCAGACGACGCTCGCGTAACCTCGCACTAAAACACACATCCCGGTAAAGCCCCGGCAGTACCGCCGCACTTCCGGCATATTAAAATACTTATCGTCGCGCACACCACTCGAGGTGAGCAAAGAGTTGCCGCGCCGGCCTGCTTTCAGCGATCATCCCGACGGAAGTTACGAGCTTTTAAAGTTTCCACGACCTAATCTAACTCGGGCCGTAAGATCTCGCTCGCTTCGCGAGTCTCTCTCTCTCTCTCTCTCTTCCCCGGAAGCTCCTCTTCGATTAGCCGAAATTTTAAATCATCCCGAGAGGACTTCCGGAAGTATTCCGCCGCGGAAATTTACGGCACCTTGACGCGCCCGGGCTTAATCTTACATCTAAATTAGACATTTACAGTTTCTCGCGCGCCGGTTTTCATCGCGATCCGCCGCGGGTTATATTGCTCGATCGCGATTTATCGCCGCCTTCCGATGTAGGTAATCCTAATTCATCGCGCGACGCATATCGAGGCCATTTTGTCCTCTCTCTCTCTCTCTACCGTCGTTGTTTAATCGCCATTAGCGTCCGCGCTTTCGCGTATATTCCGTATACAAATCTTACGAGTGTGCACAGCGAGCAAAGTTTATAAAAGCGACGGCGAGCACACACATAAGCGACGAATCATTAAAAATGCGCGCAGTGCTCTTTCGCGCAAAAAAAAAAAAAAAAAATCGTTGGTCGTCAAAGCAGACCGCATATATTTGCGAGCGCTCAGTTTTTACAGCAAACGGCGGCCCGTTTAACTGCCTTACCGATCTTCAAACGAATTCAAACGCGGCGCTGCTTGGTTTTCTGTTTTTTTTTTTTTTTTGTTTTTTCGGATCATACAAATATTTATAACGGTATACGTTCCGGGGCTGCGGGCGAATCGAAAAATATTCGCGGAAAAAATTTTCGAGGCAGATAAAAATCCAGAGCAAATTCTAAGCGCGATAAATACGTACACAATGGAATAACGAAAATATTGTGTGTTTTTGCACAAGACCATAAATGTACAAATGTCCGTTGCTCGAATTAATATCGAACACTGAATTTTCCAAATATAATATCCGTACTGTTGCCGTTTCCAACTAAATGTTTTATTTCCACCTTTCGCACCAGAATTCATTCAAATATTGCTCGCGTTGGTTTATTGTCCCTGTGAATGCTGCGCTTTGCGAATTCGTACGTAAATAAAGCTTTATACATAAATAATAGTTTGTTTCCACGCGATAGTACACTCTCTTCCGTGAGAGGAATTAAAGTTAGAAAAAGGGCATTTCTCTCCTTTCACACTTCTCGCACACATCCCTTTTGATTCCAAGCAGACCCAATCAGCGACGGTCGAACCTTCGCCCTCCTCTCTTTTTCTTCCCTCGACCGCAAAAGACTCTCATCCTCCGGCGACTACAGTCGCCTTTACCGGCCGTTGTGTATCTCTCGTTCAGTTTCGAGCCTCCGAGGAAACGGGGACGGAAAAAAGAGGAGTCTTTCGAAGTTCTCCCCGATACGACCCGGGGAAACTCGCGCGCGCATCCCTCGCGCGACCGATCCGGCGATCATTGAATTATACGAGCCGGAGTCTCTCGTAATTGAGCGAATCGAATTGAGCTTTGACGGCGGCCGCTCTTTCGATAAAGTCAGTTGTCCGAGGCGCCTCGCTTCTTCTGTCTTTCCGAGGCGAACTTTGATCTCTCGTTCTTTTCAAGCTCGTTAGGTACGGCTATCGACCGGCAGCAATCGGGGTGGACTATATATATATATATATATATATATATATGTGTGTGTGTGTGCGTTTTATGAATTACTTAGCTGGAAAGTTATTCCTCGGTGCTTTTAGCGCGCAATGCTCCGAGCGTAGTACACCTTACCAAAATGTTAATGCTCCGACCGTTTATTATTCCATTAAACAAACGTCGTCCCGCGGTGTCTTAACGGTGTGTGCCTGCATCTAAGCAGCGGTAAACAAATAATCGCGTCACGCTATAAAAGCGTTAAAGAGATTAGAGTGTTTCTTCGAGGCCGCTAATATCCACCCGAAGCGAATTGCAGCTCCGCACGGAAGCGTCGAAACCTCCCCCCGCAAAAATAATGCGTCTCTCCTCTCGAACCCGAAAGCATCTCGGCACTGAGATCCACCTGGCAACGGTCGGAGATGCGCGTGCACGAAAGCCGCTCTCTCTCTCCCCCGTGCCGCGTTACGTTTCTAGTCGGAAAGTGCGGAGAGAAAGAAACGAAGGCGGCGAGTCATCGCGCTCGAAGAAGGTATGTACGGTATCGTCGGGGGTCGAGGGAGGCAAATAAAGCACGCACGTGTTTTTTTTCTCCCTTCCCTCGAGGTGTGTCGTTCGATTCGCGTCCCGGCTTCTGTTATTTTCATCATCGCGGAACGATGATGCGGCGTGTGAAACTTTCAAGCGGGAGGGAGGGAGATAATTAGCCGCGGAGAAGAGGGCGCCGGATTTTATCTTCGTCCGGGTTAATTGGGATTTTGCGTAAAGTATTTTTTTTTAATTTCATTACATCCGCCTCGTGGAATAATAAAAAATAATCGACGCCTATTTCTTTCTTTTTTTTTTTTTTTCAATTTAACGATTATTCGCAAAGATGTCGCAATTATGCACAATATAGATATATCTACGCCGCCGTGACGGTGCAGTTTTTGTAAAATAAACGTCAAAGTGAAACAAGAAAAAATCCATGTATATTATTTTTCAATATTCTATGTCCGACGGACCTAATGGAATTTTTCAGGCAAAATCCCAATTGTCTATATAAGTGTACAATGAGAGAAGAAATATAGTAAACATCATTACAAATAACCTTCTATAAATTACCATACTGTCTAGTAAAGCCACCACAGACTGTAAAATCTAAAAAAAATGACTATATTTTGTAAGAAATTTTACTATACTGTTTGGTAAACCTTCCTATGTACAGTAAAATTCCCTATATATGTAAGAAATTTCACTATACTGTTTGGTAAATTTTTCTACAAAGTATATATGCTAATTTTTTTTTATTTTGACATCCTGCGGTGGCTTCACTAGGCAGTACGATAATTTTTACTAAACCTTTTCCTCAGCGTCAAAAAAAATGTTAAATTTTCAGCCTGAAGAACAGCAGTCGCCAGCAAGTCGAGGGGGATCGCGGAAGAGCCGTTTGTACACCTCCCCCAAGTCGCTCGGGAAGACAGCTGTTTTCCTCTCGTCGCCATTAAAGTTTCAGCGCAACGGAGAGAGAGAGAAGCGCGCGCCCGGCGTCTCCTCCGATACATCTGTCTCTCCGTAAACTTGCCGATACGTCTGGCTACTCCCTTAGGTATGACCTCGAGGAGGAAAAGCGAGGCAATCGAAGACACGGCCCCTCCCCCCACCCCGACTTGATTAGCGAAGTTTCGCATAAATTTTCCAGGAGGCAACGAGAAAACCTGTATACAACTACCGTGTACCGACGCGCCCGAAGAGCAAGTCTTCTGGAGCGCGATTGTTATTCAAAGGACGGCTTGTTTTCTATACACGGACTCGCAGGCCGGTCGAGTCAATAAAGTTAAGGGGAGGTATTCTCTCTCTCTCTCTCTCTCTCTTGCGTCCCTCTCACCCGGATCAAGTCGTGCTTAGAATTGACGAGGAGGCGTCGAAACTTTTTCGCGAAGCTACGCGCCGATCGGACGCAATTGAAAGCCCAGCCGACCTTTGCGCGTTGCCAGAGAGGAAATTATATAGCCATTTTTCAGTAGTTCAACAGTCGACGCCGTCCGACGTCGTATCGTTTGCGCGCATTACCCGAAACTCGTGTATTCGCGCGCAAATTGATTTCCGTTCGCTTGAAGCGCCGTTTAATTATACGCCGAGCGACGCGTCGCGCGGAGAGTTCAAAATTGACAAGAAAAATATACGGCCGCCAAACGACAATTGGTACATTAATTAAAAACAATTTCTAATTAAAAGCTAGGCAATGTTTCGAGCGATCGACGCGACGGCGAAAAATAATAACGGCAATTAACGGAGAACCGGTGAAAAAAAAAAAATAAAAAAAAAAAAATAAAAACTAACAAGCGTCCCTTGGCAAAGCTCCGACAAAGGCGGTTAGTTCTAATCCCAGTCAAATTGGAAACGCGTCTGTTGTCGCAATCACCGCAAGCAGAACTTCGTTAATAAACGAGGTGACCTACTGATGGCCCTGATAGCCCGACGTGATCGCAGCTGTATAGCTGATCTTAATTTACATTCTGCAATAACTTAACGGCGCAAAAACCTATCGAATCTGTAGATTTATGCGTTACGCGGCTTTATTTCAGGGTGAAACGAACGGGCGAAAGCATCGGTCGCGTTTATATCTGACGGTGAAGGAAATGAAATTATTTTATTCCTCCCAGGTCTTTATATTCTGTAATAACGTCGGTGGGAGAAAATTTTCGATAAGTCCTAGTCGGTACTCTAACAGATTATAGATAGATTTGGAACCTATCTAGAATCTTATCTATCTAAAATCTACCTATAGAATATATCTAAAATTGTAGGGAATAGCAGAGCCTCAATTTTAAATCGGCATTTCATTCATTTCAAATTAAACAGTCAACATTATCGTATTTTTCTCTAATTAATGGCATCAATCAAATATACTGCATATAAGCTTAAGATTAAAATACAATTAATTAAGATTAATAAATTAATCTATATTACGGTTTTTTATATTAGTTATCAAAATTTTGTAATTGTGTTTTCATTTTTATTCAAAAACTAATTGACAAAATGGCTTGAAATTTTTAAAGATTATAGCTAGACATATTCTTAATTACTAAAAAATTGTTCAGAACAGTTGATAATTTAATTTAAGAATTATAAGCTTGTTTTAAAAAAAACACGTTTTTATTAAAAACAAAAGAGCGATAAGAGCTAGGGTAACCTTTTTTTCTCTGAAATTAAAGATGTTTTTATGCTCTTTTAATTGGCCTTTGTTCGCTTCAAATATCTCAATTCTATCATTAAAAAAAATTAATATTAAATTTTTCAATACAAAAACAAATAAGTTAAACAAAAAGATTTTTTTGCCGCCATCACAAAAAAAAGCAAAAAAAATGAGCCGTGAACGATGAAAATCTGTTCAGTAGAAGCTGAGATCCAGGCGTATACACACACACACGCACACACACATACATTCATCCAGACAGACATTTTTCAAAAACCATTTATTCTTGTTCCTGACACCTTAAAATACAATTATAACTGATTTTTCGAACAACTCCAAAAATTACTATCACAATGCTTCCTCTAGGAGGAAGCAAAATTTGTACTTGATGTAAAATGTATAATTATTTATTTGGACTTAATATTTAAATCAAATTAAAATTAAACAACATAAATAATGTAATAATTACTGAATAAATTTATTTAATAGAATTAAAAAAAATAATTAAAACTAAAAATGAGTTTAGAATGGTGCTTTTGCCCTATCGATATGTTTAGTGGAAATTGTGTCGTTCGTCTCGGTATTTCCAGCGACATTCTTATACTGAAAACTAGCCAGATTTTCAAAATCGGTTCAATATCGGTCACGCTGTTACGAGGGGTGGACTACGTAACATTCGATCATTTCACTTTGCCGCACGAGTCCGTTTTCAGTGGTGCGTCTGCAGTAAAAATACGCGGTAAAATTTATTAAAATTTTTCTCTTCAAATCGCATAGGAAATCAAGAAGACCCAAGATCACAATAAAATTTCAGGGCATTATATAAGAGAAAAGGTCGAGAAAACAAGTGTCAAGAGATCGAAATCGGTAGCATAAGAAATTCATAAATTCAAATTTAAGCTGAATTATACAAAGGAAACGACCCTCCCCCCTCCCTCCGCCCGCGGCATAGTCGAACAATTTGACAGTATAATTCGCCGAAAATTCCCCCCCCCTCCTTCTCTCCAAAGCCGTCCTATTCATCAACACCTTTCTTCCACTTCGCTTGCACACGCGCCCGGCGGGAAAACTGGCTGATTTATCGCTCGCACGAGTTTCCATCCTTCGATCCCATATTAAAAGCCATCACCGCGCGACAGACTCTTTTTTCCGTCCCGCTGACGCGCAGTGCCCTCTGCGTTGCTTACCGCTCGTCGAGGGGATTTATTTATTCAGGGGGGCCAAGTTACTTCGGACGAGTTGGCGAATTATTGATAAACTCCGCCGAGAGATGTCTCCGCGGGAGTAAGTGGAAACGTAAAAAAAAACTGGTCGACGGAAGTGGTTTACGGGCGTATGAAAACTGATTCGTTGCGATAACGTGTTTCCTCCTGTAATTCTCTATAGATTTTTTGCACGCAAAGCGCGACGCGCTTAAGTGTATACTAGTCACAGGTCGCTTTTTGCATCAACTCACTGAAATAAGTACAGGAAATTATCATAGCGTTGTCGTAAAAATTTACTCAAATTCGGGTCTCGAATACATATACGATTTCACCCGAATTTGATTTGTCATTTTGTTGTCTGAAATTTTTCTCCGTGCATGCAACTTTTTTGCACCTTCGCCCTGATAGAAATAAAAATATTAAAAATGGCCAGGAAAGTATAAAATAGCTAGTCAAAAAAGTATAAAATACCTAGCGATGAA
>JAWWML010018393.1:0-20189 GCA_035047165.1 Ormyrus rosae
GTGTCCCAGAAGTACCATTAAAATAGTAATTTTTAGAAAAAAAATCTTAATTTTTAAAAAAAATTTTTCTCAGTGTATTCTTCTACATTTACTGCACTGGAAATTCCATCAACTCAAGATATTCACGATAAGTTGAACTTTTGAATACACAAGAAATGAAGGAAATTTTAATTAACTACAAAATTACAATTATACAGTATTTTTTGAGTAATTAATTTTATAATTATTTTGTTATACGCGATCTGAAGAATCACTTTTGTGGTTTACTGTAAAAAGAAAATAGAAGGAAAAATAGTTTTTACTTAAATTTTTTACTGGTTGTGATGGTTCGATTAAATTATACTCAACTTAAGGATAAAATTTAAAATATACTGTCCGATTAATGTGCAAAATAATTTTTGGATTTAATTTAATCACTATTGCGTATATTATTAACTAACAAAACGTGATATTGCATAAGCTAATTACTTACACAACAGTGTTCACTATTAATTCTCGGACTGGTTTTTGAAAATGTTTATTTCGATTTCCGAACATTCTAATTATAATGTACAAGCTTATCAGACCATATAACTATTTATACTACTTGCAAGTTTAACGGTTAAGAACAAATTGTCTACTCATATCAGCTGATCAGAAATATCTACATGTATTAAAAGATGTTTATATATACATATATCTATATACTAAATTGAGAAATTATTTAATCGTAAATTAATGCATTTTTTTACAAAAAACCAGCTTAACTACATGAACTTTGGTAATAGTCTAGATACGTGTGGCCTGGTAAAAGAAGAATTGAAGCTGAAAATTCCAAGTTTTAAAGTTCATTGTAATTGTTCTACATAACATATATTATACGCCAGTTTAATGTTACATTTTGAAATCTTGCGGAAAGAATGAGTTATCTACTATTTGAGAAAAGACAAACGAGATACGAAGAATTCATTAAAGTTCCCATATAATAAGTGTAACGAATAAGTAAGGAGAAAGAACGATTACTGAAGAATAAGGAAAAGCTTAGACTTAGTAAGTTAAATTGTTGTGCAAAAATGAAAAAGTTATATTCAACGTGTATAAAGTATAACTAAAATGTAATGTTTTTCCGTGTCTGAAGAGTATAACTAAACCGAGAATGTGATTTTAGAGAAAAAAAGCAAGCAGCTATCGTTATCATAAAGCAGAAAGAGTCTTCGATTGATTTAATAAATTTAAAGGGCAACAAACGAAATTTTATAAAAATTCCAATTGAAAAATAACGTAAGGTTATTAGAACTAGCTGTTGCTTTTCTAAAAATGTCTGCTTTTTGATAAACAAAATATAGCTTCACGTCTGACAAATCGAGAGCAAAAAGAAGTCCGCGCAAGCGAATTTCGCACCGCCGTTATGCTTACGTTTCTCTGCACAGATTTTCTCGAGCTTGATTACGTTTTCCGATTGGCTTATACAACGACATGTATCTGTGATGCGAGTTATCGCTGTTACTAAAAGATGTTAAACTTAGATGATGACGAGGATGATGTATGCCGATGACGCGCGAGAGCCCAGTTACGACTGCGTGCAGATTGTGTTGCAGTATTCCTGGTACGGGCGTACTTATTACTTTTAGCTAATGTAGAAATTAGTTTTATAAATGAGAAAAATAGTCTTGAGCGACGCTTGAAAATTCAAATCTTTAGATAAAGTTAGACTCTTTCGCTAAAAGTATATGTCAAAGGTGCAATTTTTTAACGAAGGCACAATAATTTTCAATTGCAGTGTAGGACTATTTTTCTTGTGCCAAAAACTCCTTTCTATCGCTTTGAGCATTAGTTTCTTTTTGTTTTTTTTTTCAAAATCTAAATTATCCCCATGACAAAAGTAATAAGTACTTTCGCCAACACTTTGATCAAAACTACTTTTAACAATGAAAATGCTCGAAGAGACGATGGGGAAACGAATCGTGAAAAATTAACGTGTCCTACGTGTTATTGCATTGTTCTGCATGATAATATTGTATTGCATTCTATATTGTATTGTGAAAAAAAGTTACTTGTTCCTCTTAATCGATCGATTTATCGTTGCAATGCGCATTACTTGAAAAATAATATAAACGAATTAATCCAATCCAAGTGCTTGCTGTAAAAGGTCGTGCGAAGGCTGAGGATGGAAGGAATTAAAACGAGCGAAAACCCCCTTTAACGGGATAGAGCTTTTACATGTGTAAATAGACGTATACGGCTATTAGTGGAGATTCAAGAGAGTATTTTTGCGGTCGATCGTTGCAGATCAGATGCGTGCGTATTTTCTTCTTGTGGTTAACATGTTTGTCGTTTATGCACGACGCTCGCGATGTCGGTCGCCGCCGCGTTGATCGCGCGCGAACCTTGTAAATCCGAGCGTTGTATCATAAAAGGGACAATAAAACAGAGGCTACTTATTCAATTTATTTCCCTTCTCATTTATTGCGCCCTCGAAAATCCTTTAGCTGAGAGAAGAGTTTAGTCAAAGTTACCGTACTGCCGAATGAGGCCACCACAGACTGTCAAAAAAAAAAAAAAAAAAAAAAAAAATTACCGTACTTTATAGGAAAATTTACCAAACAGTATAGTAATTTTTTTGATGGCTTTTTTACTAGGCAGTATGGTAATTTTTACACGATTATTTCTAATTTTTACTGCATTTCTTCTCTCAGTGTTGCTTTACCGTAAGAACCGGAGAAAATAGAGAAGTTCTTAGATTACTCACTTGGGTTAGATTGTAAATGAATCGTAACGATAAAGATTGCTTGTTTATAAGTCGGTACTTTTTTATTGCCTTTAACGTTAATCTAATCAACTCGTAATTGAGCTGCACGCTCTGCTTCGATTTTGATAAAAGATTCGTATTTCACAATCAAACGCCAATTAGTCTTTTTATAATTAATAAGTAAATTAAAATTGCTTCTTCATTCGGGTTTAAAATATTAATTACTTATCAAATTCATCCTTTAATGCCACACTGGCGCAACTTGAAAATTCAATCTCTTTCGAGCTCGTGTGTCAAATATCCTACTCAAACTGCGTGTACTACTCGTGCAAGAAAACATGGAGCTGCGCGTGCGCAATTCTACGTTCTAATCCAGACTCTCTAAAACACGTGGCACGATCACTCGTCGATGCACTCCCGGCTCGGAAAAATGTCAGCGCAAGAAAAAGCAGATCTCGTCGGTGCGATAAGAATGGTGAACCAATTCATTGATAAAAGCCCAGTTGGCGTGCAACGGAAGCGACTCTGTCCCAGGGGAGTGGGGAGGTAGGAAGTGGGAGTCGTGCGCGCAAAGTAGCCTGTCTAACGGTTCCCCGCATTCTGCAGTGGCAGCTTGGCGAACGCTCGTCGCTGTCCATCGCGCGTTCCTTGCATTTTTCTCCTGCGTAACGTGTCAAATTTATAATGTCAGCTGCTCAGGATGCTAGCTGCTGCAAGAGGAAGCAGGATGACAGGTAAATACGAGAGGAGAGTTGTTTTTATCGAGGATCGCGTAATTAATTATTGTTTTGCTTTATTAATTTAGGAAAATGCCTTAATAACAAGTGATTTTTTTATTATTAAAAAGTTTTTAATTAATCTCTTCGTCAATAAATCACACTCATTCTGCTTTCAGGCAGAATTTTTTTTTTTTTTTTAAATGCTTCTATAGAAGGCAAGTAGATAAACAAAAGAGTTGAAACTAACCGCTCGATTTCAATTGTAAACCAAACGATAAGCTTAAAATATGTCACGCTTTAAAGTTGTTCGATTTTGTAAGAAGAGTACATAACCTTATCTTGTACTGATCAATGCCGGGAGACCTAAGTAATTTCTAGTCGTAGCTGGTATTACTCATAAAATACTACGTACGTTTTTTATTGATCATTATAGACTATTAATTAAAATTTATCGTTAATAAGAAGGCATTTCTAATAATTAAAATTATTAAAATCATGAATTAAGTCACTATTCAGTCTAATAACTAAAAATACAACGAAACAAAATTAATAATTTAAAATCCGATTAATCGTAGATATCTTTTCACAGTCCGAAAGAGGGAACGATTCGCCTCCGGAATCCGAACATAGCACTTTTGGATCACGATATCCTGTATCATCTTTCTCTCGGAACTCAATCTCACGATCTGGTCAAAATGTTTGGAGACGTGAAGGTGCAGGCATTTTATACTAATAAATAAAATTTATAAATTAAACGGAATTTTTAGTGTGCACTTGAAACAAACTACGTGCATTTAGAGCAGATTTTCTTTTACGCGACTTTTATAAAAATTTTGTGCTCCTAATCCCGTCTGTGCCCTTATACCGTTTAAAAAGCAAATCATTCTAAAAACATTCAATCGACCATGAAAATCGTTGGAAAAAAACTCTGCTTATAACTTACCACGTTGAAATGAACGTTTCCTCTCTTCTTTTACGTTTCGCCAATCTTCGTCTTACGATAGAAATGACAAAATGCTGTTGCAGTTTGTCTGTATGGGTGGCACGCCTAAGCGCATGGAGACATTCGCCAAGTATGTACATTCCGAATTAAGGGATAAACTACCTCCGGGAACGGAATTCCAAGACATGCAAGAACACTCGTATCGTTATTCCATGTACAAAGTCGGACCGGTGCTTGCAATAAGTGTAAGTATATTCAGTGACATCTACTTATTTTTCTGTACTGCTTTAAATCGATTAACGTATTAAGTTGCATCTGATTAGCAAATGATCGATGGCAATATTATTCCATTCTCTTTGATATTATCAAAGTCATTAAATTACCGACTATTAAAATTATTCCATTGTATGATCCCATTTCTTTGCTAAAGAAGACAGTCGACGAAAATAACAAAATCATAACAGAAAATCTTTGTTCGAGTTTTTCACTGTTACACTGTAACGGTAACTATTACTTGACGTATTGATAGATTCGTGTTTTTCTTTTTTAGCACGGGATGGGCGTACCGTCACTTCAAATTCTTCTTCATGAAATTATAAAATTAATGTATTATGCAAAAGTAAAGAATCCTGTCTTCTTCAGAATCGGAACGTCTGGCGGTATCGGCATCAAACCTGGCAGTGTTGTTATATCAAATGGTGCGGTTGACGAAATGATCAATTCGTACTATGAGCAGGTATGCAATAATTTGATTATATTAATGCAATTATCTTATCCAAGTGATTTTTAATTATTTTAAAATCTAAAGAGTCTTTTAATTGGTTACTAAATAATTTCGTGATACACGCGTGATTTATTGCACAATTTTAATGATTTAATCAATTGAAAGATGTTGCTACTTCACAGTCAATTGAAAATGCCATCTGATATAGGAATATTATCATTTTGTCAGCACAATTTCTTGACAGAATTTATACAAGCAATAAAAAAAATCAGATAAAGCAATCATAATTGGAAAAAAACCGCTGACACATTGACACTTAGCTTCCTCCTAACTAATTTATCGTTCTAATATTATCTCTGAGATTTATTAAAAACAATAAATTTCAACAACATAATTTCACAAAAAAAAGCAAAAAAAAAATGAGCCGTGAAAGATGCAAATCCGTTCAGTAGAAGCTGAGATCCAGGCGTACACACACACACACACAACGCATCACATCACATCACATCACATCACTATCACAAAGCTTTCTCTAGGAGGAAGCAAAAATGTGTGATAAGCATATTCTGCATAAGCGTGTTACATTTTATTTACAAAAAATGTCTACCACGCGCTTGTTGTATTACTCAAACGCAAGATTTTTAATAAGATTTGAAATGTAACGGTCTAATTTTTGCAACATTTAAGGACATTCTTCGACTTATTTTTTCCTTATTATTCGCGCCAGCAAATCAGAACGTTTATTATATCTTTTTCAATGTCCTTTACAGACAATAAAACTTGGTACGATTAACTAATCAATAACAACACATTGCAGGTAGTCGTAGGCGAGAAGATAAGGCGAGCAACGATATTGGACCAAGAACTGGCCAAGGAACTGCAATCCCTGCACGAAGCCGAAGACGGCTTCGATCTCGTGATCGGCAAAACGATGTGCGCAATGGACTTTTACGAAGGCCAAGGCAGATTAGACGGTGCCTTCTGCGAGCACACGGAGGCCGATAAAATGAGGTACCTCAAGAGGCTGCACGAGGCGGGAGTAAGAAATATAGAAATGGAGGCTGTTTGCTTCTCCGCATTTACCCACCTGGCTGGCATCAGGGCGGCTATCGTCTGCATCACTTTTCTAGATCGGTTACAGGGCGATCAAGTAAGGGAGGCTTCCTTTTACGATACCTAAATCTGAATGCCATTTTTTTTACGAGGCATTTTTTTCTACTTCAGGTTACCACTCCGAAAGATGTACTGAGCCAGTGGGAATTGCGACCTCAGCAAATTGTTGCTCGTTACATAGCGCGACATTTGTAGATTCATTAAGTTTACATTTTTTATGTGATTCTCGAACTGCATTTATTATCTATAGTAACGATTTCAAACAACAGGGTAATAAAAAGAGAGGGCTACGAATTGCGCAGTCATTTCAAATAATTAGAATCTTTATTTTATATGGACAAAATATACATAAATTGATATACAAAATAATATGAATTATTCTTCGATAAATACATTTCTCTTTCCTACCATATCCCTGGTAGAATTTTCAGCATTGAAAATGACCAGGAATAGTGTATTACACACCTAGGGACGAAAGTCGATCTTCCCGGAGTGATCTGCCGGTGTGGATGATCTACTTTGGTCCCGGGGGTGTGTATACTATTTTTCTGCCTACCCGCTCGAAAATTCGCGACCAATTCATAACTGCTAGTCGGGAACTACGAGCTATGTGTAAGTCACGTTCTCCCTTTAGGTTAGTTTCATCTGCTGGGCTTGATATTGATAACGAGCGAAGGGCTTTTCAGCATCCGCTAATATTTACGACCCGAGCGAAGCGAGGGTTGTAGGTTAGCGGATGCTGAAAAGCCCGGAGCGAAAAAAAGCAAAATTAGACTTTTACTATTTAATTTTTATTTTAAAAAAAATGTATTTCCACTTTTATATTATATTTTATTATAACAAGAATCTTTGGAATTATCAAAACTGATAGTATTATTTGCACAACTAAGCTTTTTTCAACGCTAGATTTAGAACTGTGCGCGTGGCGCGCCTTAACTTTGCTCATAATACATCAATGATTTAATAACGTTTCAAATTATTATTATTTGATTAATATTGTGGAAAAGTTAACTAACTACTCTTTCAAAATTTAAAGAACATTTTGTTATTGGAATATTTACCGACTTAAAAATCATAATTCACAAAATAATTAAAATAATTGTTTTTAAAAATAATTTTATAATATTAATTTGCATGTTAGAAATATATTCATTATATAAATTCAAGACATTTTTTTTTGTAACTTCATTAATCTCTAATAATTTAGTATCACATCTTATAGAACTTTTAATATATGAGGTTAGAAGTTTTAAATTAAATCAAAAGAACAATTTTGAGATTTTTGAGGCATGCGTAATGTATGAACCAATCATATGCCGTTCATCTTGGCCTCAAACATCCGGTCATGACTTTTTAGATGATTAGCTTAGCAGGGATAGTCTAACAGGGAGGGAAATTCTTATGTTTTCATTTGTTATTTCCTTTATTTTTTGGGGAGGGAATATGAACTTTCGGCGGAAGTACACGCAGATGAAAGTCGAATTTTCGAGCAGGGTAGGTAGAAAAATAGTTAATAGATAAATCCTGTCGCTCTTTAATAGGTCGCGATAAAACGCTTTTTTTCACATGATTTCTCTATTAACTGGGCTGATAATTTTCTTTCTAAATTGATACGGCTAGTAAATAACTAAGAAAGTTCCAGTATACATCATTAAACGTAAAAAACTAATACACTGAGAGAATTTTTGCGTAAAAATTGACCCCAAAATTGGGCTAATCGCAGGACATGTGATTTTCTGGATAATATTTACCCCCTTTTAGAATAATATTTACTCTAATTGAGTAATTTTTACTCTAATTTCGAGTAAATTTTATGCAGAAATTCGCGTTGTCCTGCGATTAGCTTAATTTAGGGGGTAATTTTTACTCGAAAATTCTCTCCTTGTATAAAACTAAAATAAATATAAATATAGTATATAATTTGTTTTTCTTATGCAGTTTTTTTTATTTTTTTTTATTTTTTTTTTATTTCTTTTAGTGACATTGAATGTGACGAGGTTATATAGCCTTACTTTTTTAGAACATTTAGAATAACTACTTAATATCTTAAAAATGGGTTACAGATTTTATTCTATTAAATGCTTAATTCATGTCAAAAAAAAGTTACATGCTACGAAATAATATTCTAAAAATGTTAGCTCGTTGCTACCTAATCTTATTTTCTGCTATCTATTTCCTAGGTAAGAAATGTTTTCCATTTCTACCCGGGATGATCCCACATTTTTCCTCCAATTTGCCAATCCAAAATTAATTCAAGCAAAAGCAAATCAACTATGAGTATAAGGTAAACATATTTTTGAAAGAAATAGTAAATAGTACAAAATGAAACAGAAAATAAATAATGATTTTGTGTTAAGCATATATATAGAATAAAGAAAAATAAATAATAAATAATAATTCAATACCATATTATAACAACAAATCTTTAAGACGTTTAACGTTTATTAGTTTTAGATTAGAATGTTTTAAAGTTCCATTAACGTTGATTTTGCAGTTTTCACGCCAGCTAAGTTTAAGATTAGTAATAAGAAAAAGACACGAAAATCGCTTAAATACAGTTATTATTTATCTAAAGTACATTCATTCGTATTTAAATCGGTGTATGCAAAAAGGGCCCAAAGTTCATTTGAATTTTAGGAAAATGAAAAAAACTGAATTACTTCTGTTTCGTAATAAGAGGATTGTCTTGAAATTTATTACAGATGTAGTTTCGGTTATTCGGTCATATTCTGTTTATTTTTTATGACCGTTCGACAATTTGAAGTCTAGTTATACATCTGAGACAAAACAGCCATTTGTAAATATTTGATGTCGATGTTATGCAATTCCGAATTGAAAATTCGCATATTCGCTCCCCCCCCCCCCCCCCGGGACAGCATGCGAGCCCCGAGGACGAGCACTACCACCCCAAGCTTCGAAGAAAGCAAGCGGTATCCCGGATTGATTCCAGCAACGAACGCGTCGACTGCGAGCGGAAGCGTCGACCACAGCAGGGAAGGTGTAAATCCCGTACGACGAAGCGTGTATTTCGAGGACAGTGTCGAGAGCGCGTCCGAGAAAAGCGCTGAAAGGTACCAAAGCGTATATTATATTCGTAAAGTGCGTAAATGTCGAGCGCGACATAGCGTTAATCAAATTTCAGAGCGCGAGAAATGCGTTGCGATTAGTGATCGCTATAACTATTTGATTACGCGAATTTATTACGACTGGATCCGACCTCCGCGTAAAAGATTGTTGGAAGAAAAGAAGCGCGATATAAATTCAAGATCGAAGCGAAATTCATGTGCGTGATAACAAAGTGATTTGTAATTAGAAACTGTTTTAATAAAGTTAGAATCGAGTGAAACTACCTCGAAGATTGAATTTGATTTTAAAATAAGAACTCGGTGTAAGCTAATGTGTGGCGCCGAGAAGGATCCACGCGCCGCCGAGGTATTTGTGCACACATAATAAACGATACGACGTGAGTTGTGTCGTTGCGACGATAAGCATTTATTAAAGTAAATCAAATACAGACGTATCATACCCTAAAACAACTCTGTCGCACATCAATAACATATTGTTCAATTTTCAACCGCTTAACCCTCAGTCCCGTATCATACCCTAAAACAACTCTGTCGCACATCAATAATATATTGTTCAATTTTCAACCCCTTAACCCTCAGTCCCTAAACTCTCAACCTTTAAACCCTCAATCCTTAAACTCTTAACTTTTAAACCCTCAACCCTTAAACTCTCAACCCTTAAACCCTCAACCGTTAAACCATGAATCCTTAAACTCTTAACTCTTAAACGCGAAACCCATAAACTCTCAATCCTTAAACCCTCAACCATTAAACCCGAAAACCATCAACTCTCAATCCTTAAACCTTCAACCATTAAACCCTTAAACACTCAATCCTGAACTCTAAAACTCAACTCTTTTAAAAAATTTATTTAACAAAAGCTTTAACATCAAAATTCTCAAAACAATTATTGACAAAAGAATCAATACTTTACTTGAAGCCAACATGTAACTACAAGGGACCTAAGTCCCGGGCTTAGGTTGCATTTTTGCAGAAACTAAAATTTTTAAAATAGGATTTTCGCTGTTTTCTATTTAGATTCTAATGAAGCATCATTTTCCATGCATAAATCAGATCGTATCTCTATTTTTCCGAAAAGTGGACTTTGGGCCCTTTTTGCTGCACCGATTCATTTGTAATTTAATACTATTGTTTATATTGGTATATTTTAGCTAATTATACTTTCAGAATAATTGCACCTAATCATTATACTTCATTATGGTAACAAAAAAATTTATAAAAATAATATTTCGTATTTTTATGTAATATCCACAAATGAGTTAAATTAAACTAATAATTATTGACATTTTTGTACCATAATTTTCACAAATAAAAGATGTATATGTATATATAATCTTTTCTCTTATTATAAACAAAATAAATTGCAATTATATGTAGAAAAATAGGTTTTTTTGTAACAAATAGAAGCAAAAGCTTTTATTCTAAAATAAGAAAAAAAAAACCGGTACCAATTCATTGGCACTTAGCTTTCTCCTAACTAATTTATCGTTCCAATATTATCTCTGAGCTTCATTAAAAACAATCGATTTCAAAAACATAATTTCAAACTATTTTTTATTTAATTAATTATTTATTTTTGTATTATTATTTTATTTGTCTATGTCAATTTTAGAATTTAATGAACAGCAAACAAAATTTAAATAAAACTTTTGTTATTGGAATATTTAAAATTCTAAAAAACAGAATTTTGTTTTTAGTTAGGAGCAGCTAAGTACAATTGGCAGCGGTTTTGAGTACTCGTGTGTTACCTTAATAACTTAATAATAGGTTATTTTATATAGTATATATTTCTTTGCTTCTTCCTAGAGCAAGCATTGTGATACTAATTTTTGGAGTTGTTCGAAAAATCGGTTATAATTGTATTTTAAGGTGTCAGAAACAAGAATAAATGGTTTTTGAAAAATGTCTGTATGGATTGTGTGTGTGTGAAATTTGCTTTTTTTGTGATTGCAAAAAAAATCTTTTTTTGTTTAGCTTATTTGTTTTTGTTTTATCGCAAATTTTTGATTTTTGAAAAATTTAATTTTAATTTTTTTTAATGATAGGATTGAGATATTTGAATCGAACAAAGGCCAATTTAAAGAGCATAAAAATACCTATAATTTCAGAGAAAAAAAGTTACCCTAGCTCTTATGGTTTATTTGTTTTTAATAAAAACGTGTTTTTTTTTAAAAAAGCTTATAATTCTTAAATTAAATTATCAACTGCTCTGAAAAAATTTTTGGTCATCTACTAGTTTTTGTTTTATAACGATTTTAAGTTATGTATGGTATAGCGATTATATATATATATATATAACATAGTACTATCATATTTTTATTATTATTTATTACTTTTTTACGTTAGTTAGCAATATAGTTTAAATAAAATACAAAAAATTACTTTTCTGTGACTAATAGTTAGAGAAAATTCAATTTACTTGAAATTTTTATTTAATTTTTTTCAAAACGAAGATAGTGTGAAAAGGTAACACCAGGTTAAAATCACCTTTATTTTACATTAGTTTTAGCAATATAGTTCAAATAAAATAAAAAGAATTACTTTTCTTTGGCTATTCAAGCTTGTTTTGTTCTTGTATTCTTCTGTTTTTTAGGACTTTAAATATTTCAAAATTTAGATTTAAATTTTGTTAGCTGTTTAACCTTTTAGCTGCGGGGATGGTCGATATATCGACCAGCAGTCAGGTCGGGGACTCTACTTGAGGTATCCAGTGATTATATGGGTAAATTTTGCATTTTATAGGAGGTCGATTTGTACTGAAATTTCCCCGCAGCTAAAAGGTTAATAAATTCTAAAATGGACATATGAAAATAAATTATTAATAATACAAACGAGATAATAATGGAACAATAAATTAGTGCCAATGACTTGGCAGTGGTTTGTTTGAATAATTGGATTGTGTGTGTGTGTGTGTGTGTGTGTGTGTGTGTGTGTGTGTGTGTGTGTCGGTTTGTGTGTGTGTGTGTGTGTGTGTGTGTGTGTGTGTGTGTGTATGTGTGTGTGTGTGTGTAATGATTATAATCATTAAAATCGAAAATTTGTACTAATTTAAAAAAAAATGTTCTCAACTACATTTTATCTGTCCTTTCTTAGATGGAAATTTTCTTTAGTCGATGCTTTGTTTTTTTAGGACTAGAACTGTTACAGTATTACGACCCGGTGACCAGAATCTCAACCGTCTTTATCATCAATTTTAATTTAGCACAAAATATGAAAATGAGGATTATAAATATTGGCAGCAATGTTTTATTTTAATATATAGATTAAGAAACGCTTCAGAGAATAAAAATTCCCGTGGCATTTATGTACGTAAAGTTGATTTAAAAAATCTTATCACAAAGTATTTGTATAATATATAGATCATAGTAAATCATAGTGCAAAGTATAATGCACTTTAAAACAACTGCATCTTTGGCTCGGAAATTTTGTGTTCCATGTAATTCAATCTTAAAGTAATTTTGCTATGGCAGTATGTACTTATAAGTATACTTAATTAAGTCAGTTCTTTAATAATTTTTAGTCAAGTCTTTTTTTGAAGAAATCTTGTGATGTGATTATTTGCGTTTGCAAACTATAAAACACCGTTTCTAAACTTCAAATAAAACTTTATCTTATTTTTATTTGTGTATTTTCGGGAGAGAATTACGTAGCAAAAACTTTAATAACATAAATCTCTAACGGAGAGAACCGCCATAGTTAATTATTCCGAAATATTGATTCGTTAACCGAATGAAACTATATAAACTATTAGGAATGACTCGTATTGATTGTATCGCAGCTACCTTGCGACTAAGTTCGTTTTCGTTTAAACTAACTTAACTGTAAAAAATAATTGGCAGTCAACGAATATAATTACAGACCCTGATTTCCGATATGCGATCCGATACCCCAGGAGGCACGAACAGACTTTCTTGATGACTTTTAAGCTTTGGCCTTAACAACGCAACGCTTGAATAAGTACGGGGCAATAGCGAGGAGCGGAAATTCTTCCTCGATAGGCAGTTCGAGCTTTACAGACTTGTTATTGGCAGATTCTTGATTCTTTGGTTGAACTTCCAACGGTGGCATAATATTCGATTGGGGCTTACGAGCTGTCTGAAAAGTGTGTAGAGCTGCCAACTCGCTTCTTATGGTTACCGGTGTGATTCTGCAAATTTGAAAATTTAATTTCTCACTGCTCTTGCAAGTAAATAAAGTAGGAAACAACATTCATGAACACGATCCAGCTACTCCACCTGTGGGAAATGTCTATTAGTAATTAAATCAGGTAATGGATGAGAACTGATGAGAGAGGAAAGGTACTGCACAGCTAATATGCAACGGACAGCATTCGAAAATGGCCGAGCGCCTACGGGAACAGCTTTCGCCAATGGATATGACGTATTCAGTTAATTGACAGACAGAAGCGAATCTAACGCAAGTCTGGGATTTTTACCTGTAATTTGGAGGCGGCGTCGGAGTACGTGATGATACCGGGAGTAGAACCCTTTCCGTTCTATCCGAGATTGATCTAACGGGATTTGAGGCAGAGTTGACCGAGGGATTGTAACCCGCGCGTCTCTGCGCACGGCTGCTGAAATGTAAAACGGACTCCTGATTTTATTGAAAATAGAATCCGTATGAGGATGCACTTTTTTGTTATTTCTTAAAAAAAAAAAAAATTGTTTAAAAAAAAATTTTTTGTAATCCGAAAGATTTTGTCAAAATAGTTTACATCAGCGTAATGGATATTGCGTATTTTCGTGAAATTAAACTCAAGTTTCTAAATCGGAAAGTAAAAAATCAAGTGAAATTTAATTAAAAAAAATAATCCAAAAATTTCAATAACAATTAACATAGTACCGTAAATCTATATTATTGATTGCAAATAGTTACTAAAGCGCGACTTCACGGACCGTTTTCACAATTCACAAGTATAATTGATGACATTGGGCCTTTCTCACGATAAGTCAACGGACTACTCCAAGAGAAGAAATCACCATGCTGAGGATCATTCTCCCAAGAGCCAAACAGTGTCCCGGGGTCCGGCGAAAGGCCCGCTCTATAGGTCTAGATTGATATATTTATAATAGATTTCTTTTATATGGTAATTTAGTCGTTGGATTCAATTTAATTCTATATTACTTTCGTTTGCGTATACTTAGATATTTAGGTATATGGGTATCAACAAATCGTTGATCGTAAATTCTTAGAACCATCCCACCTGGTCTTTTTTTGCAATAAGAATTACGAAAAATATGAATCGATATTGAAATTACATGCTTCCCACGAAACAAATTATTGCGTATAAATCATGCGACTTAAACCAATCTCTTACCTTCCAGATTTGATCGGATGTAAGGTCAATAGCCCAGAATCACTGTAAAGGATAATGAATTGTTTTTCAATACTTGTTTGTAATTAATTAAATAGAAAATTGTCGACGGGCTTACCTATCGGAGTCGGAGGTGACTAAGAAGGGCATCGGAGACGGGCAGATAGCCGGCTGGGAGCTACGTCCGCTACTTGTCATTGAGTATGGACAGACGGGTGGTCGCTTAGATTTGACGTACAAGGCGTCGATCATTCGTTCATTGCTTTGCCTCTTGTGGCTACCGCTGTTCGAGCGATTAGAGAAGTAAAAGACCTTTGAGCAGACATCCAACTTCTGGCCTGGAGCGCATCGTGAAAAAATATTAATTCCGGAGCTTTCAACGGAATTCACAATAAAACTCGGTCGGATTCTTAGAAACTTTATTGAACAGAAATAATATGTTTCGCCTGTAAATTACATTTTTTATCAAAAGCCGGGTGCACAAAAAGCAACTTAGTTATCAGAACTGAACATACGTATACTGCAGGTGAAAGTTTAAATAACCTTAATAATTTCAATTACATCCTTTGTTTCCTTCCTGAGAAGTATGTAAATCTAAAGAATAATATCTATTCCAAGTAATGTATTCAAACTATTACTTTATACTTGATTGTTTAATTTAAGGCAAGGTAAGGTCTTTTTTCATTCATCACACTGTTTTTCACTCGGTAATCGTATTAAATTTTCTTCAAAATTCATTCAATAAAAATATTGAATTCTGATAAAAGCAGTATTTAGTTTTTCAGACGAATTAATCTTTGTGCATGCTACGAACACGGCAAAAGTAAAGATTCTTTGAGTACACTGTAAGTGTAAATGTAAATGAAACCTGTATAAAAAATAAATCAATTTTGGTTTCGTATTACTGACAAAGTAGTTTTCTACTTTTCCTTTATGCGCGTCAATTTCATTCATAAGTATTTTAATTGGGAAATTTTACATTTTGTTTTCTCATGCACTAGTTTTATTGGGTAAAAAAATTCAAATTGCTAAATAAAATCTAAGCAAAAACGACGTGCATCTTACCTTAATTCTGCGGAAAAATTTGGATTTTTAATTCAATTACAGCATTTAAGTATTGATGATATAAAAATCAAGGCAACTTCGTTAGTTGAAAATTAGCACAGTTACCAATTGTTCAGGAGAACGAACGTTAAAACGAATAAAAAACTATTTACGTACAACTTTAAGCCAAGAACGATTGAATGCTTTAGCATTATTAAATGTAGAATGTGAACTTTTAAATTCAATTAACTTTAATGTTTTAATCGATAAATTTTCGCAAATAAAATGTAGACGCAAAGTACTTTAAAAATAAATTAATAAAAAATTTACGTTGCCTAATACTATTTTTTATTTCCTTACATAGGCGGCGAAAAATGTTAAACTTAGAGCGGCAAAAACTTAAATCCGCCTCTGTTTATTCTCACATTATCTCTTTTCTTAAATATATTGGAACTTTGTCAATCATTCAGAAAAACGACGTATATAGTGGCAGGCCCGTCGTTATTTAACTTATTGGTGAAGAGGTATTCTATATTGAAATTTTATTCGTTAATTTGTTTTTAAATAATTTATCTAATACTAGATATTACATTGAATTATTAAATTATTAGATTGCACTATCTAATTGTTCCCTAAAAATGTAGCTAAATGAAGATAATATTCATGAAGCTATAGAATATTTATATCAAGATAGTTAATGATATTTTTTTTATCTTATTTAACGTCGACTTTTACGCTCCCTTTTCGGCTTGCCAAATCGCGATGGGACAAACGGCTTTATAAAGGTGACTTCCGAACCACGTGAGTTTTGATGTTACTAATAGACACTTGTACTTAAATAAATACAGTGGTATTCCAATGTCAGTTTTTGCTGGAGACCGGGATCGAACCAGAGAGACCTTCTGGTTAAAGGACCGGTACTCTACTAACTGAGCCATTGCTGCTCATTTAATGATATTATATCAAAATATTTATACTCTAATGCTGTAATGTTTTCAAACATTGAAGGCCGAAATATGGGGATATCTTTGTTGCCGATAAACATTGATATGGAAGCACAAGTAGAGCAGCATTAAAAAGGATGAAAGAAAAAGAAAAAATCCTGTTGCACTTTTACGCAGTTAGCATCCTCATTCGACGTTGTTTCAACTCTAACTCCAACGTTAACTCGAGTTAAGCCATGGGAGCAGACTGTGTGAATAATCCCATTTGACCCGAAACTTTTTCTGACATCACTCACGCATTTCCGATTGCGGGAAACCGTCGTACAACAATCCTGCACTGGATTTTGTTGCACAATTGCAGATTTACAGATGTCTGCGTACTGTTTTTTTAGTTATTAAAAACTGCTTCATTTTTTTTAGATTTCCCAGAAAAAAAGGAGAGGAACATTTTTTTTAACTTTATATAACGTTACTAGAACGTCAAAATAAATAACTTTTAAACAGAAAAAAATAAATAAAAATTTTTTTAATACCGAGAACGCAGAAAAAAGCTCTTGCAGCTTCATACAGCTTCTTCCAGTGAAAGAAATTAAATGAAATACAGTAATAAATTTAAAAAAAATTTTAGGAGACTATATTCTGTCACTAACCGAGTATGTTAGAGCCTCGTTTGCTGTTGAATGGATAAAAATCGCCGTGAAGCGGGCAGTGAAACCCGATCTCATGCTGTTGCTCAATCTCTTGCGCTTCCTTAGTGAGGATGGAAAAACCGAACGCAATAATCAAAAGACCCACGATGATGCAAAGGGGGCCTAGAAGTCTCGCATAACCCGTCAAGGTGAAGGAAGCAAGATATGATCCTTGGTCTTCATATTTGCTAAGACCTAAGTAAGATGCAGCTGCAAAGTAAACCGTTCTCTTTTACTCCTTATTAGCTCCGAAATTAAGTAGGAATGAAACTATATAAATATGTAATACTACACGGAGAAAAATACCTCATCAAAAATTAGTATAGTCTATCCTAATCGAAGGACAAATTTGCATTATCCAGAAAAATTACTATAATATATACTAAAATTTGATAGAACTCTGGTAAAAATTAATATAGTTCTATCAAATTTTAGTATATATTATAGTAATTTTTCTGGATAGTGCAAGTTTGTCCTTCGATTAGGATAGACTATACTAATTTTTAATGAGGTATTTTTCTCCGTGTACTATCTACTTTTTCTTATAAACAAATTCACAAAAAAAAAAAAATAAATAAATAGTTTAATTCATTGGACCAAAAACGTGTCAATAATTATTTAGTAACAGAACATTAACTTTAATGTTTTTTTTAAATCAACACATAGAAAAACATTTTCTAGTAAAAATTACAAATTTATTTTTCTTTTTTGGTTATAACAGAATAAAAATTTAAAAAATTACCATAGTATCTAATAAATTTTACGAGGTTAATGATAAATTTTTACATTTACGCTTGTAAAATTTCCCTGTTGAAATGATCTTATAAAATCTGATAGGATTACAAATCTGATAAACTTACTTGATTTTTGCACCGGAATCTATAAGATTTTATTGGTTTTTATCAGATCGTTTCAATAGGGTTACTAGAAACTATGGTAATGTTTTTTGATTTTTACACTCTGTGATCAAATTAAATGGACAATATTGAAATTTTTACTACAAAATTCTTCTCCACGTATAGATTACAAATTTGTTTGCTCATCTTTCATCAATTTATTTTACTATTTTTTTATGAGAGTTTCTGCACAGGGAAAAAGTACAAAACTGTTCTCCCCTAAACAATTCTCGCGTGTAAAAACTGATTCATCGCGACGAAAGACATTGTACGGTAATCTTTGCATTCAATTTAGATGAGGGTTTTTCACAGTTTCTAGACGGTTTTTCAATCCGTTCAAATAAACTAATTTAAAATTTGTAGTAGAAAACTTTTTAAAAACAAAAAGTATTATTTATTTATAGTTTTTGCTACTAATCTTATGCTACTAACTGGAATTACAGATTAGGTTTTCCAATTCGATTGGCCTTCAAATTTAGTGTTAACTTATTAGGCTTGACTCTTTAATTGTTATTTGACCTATACTACCGAATGTAACCAATATTATTTATACCAATAATATAATTAGAAATAAATAAGTAGAAAACATCTACTTTGAAACCGATGTATTTCACGTAAACTGATCAAGTGTTATAATTGTGCGTCGAATTTTGATTGATTGTAGAACATTCGGAATGCTTACCAGTGATAAAGCTTCCAGCAGTAAAGGTGAGAAGGCCGAGAATCAGTAAAAGAAATTGGCAGTAGGTAATGGCGAGTTCGGCGATCATCACATTTTCCATTCGAGATAGCGACTGAGGGCCGAAACATTTTAATTTAGCGATGAATCCGGCGAGAATGCCGCGTCTCTGAAACTCTTCTTCGTGGCTTACGTCTCCCTCCTCCCTATTGAAAGTTCTGAAAAGAGAATAAAAACATTTTTTTTGTGTATAAAATAACAAATACTAATTTCCTTTTCTTTTTAAGCGGAATTTACTGTTTCACTTTAATACATTGATAACAGTGTCCCATTTAAATTACCTATTAAGAATAAAATTGAATTAATAGTACATTTTTACATTTTTCTAAGATCCAATTCTCAAGGTCCTTTTCAATGTAAAAAAATAGCAATTTTAACATTTTTCTATTTATTTATTTATTTATTGCCAGAGGAAGTACAGGTTTACATTATTATTATACTTTTCACTGTAGAGTGTAATATAAAAAATACACACTTAAAGTATTTGCAGACCCATCGTTGGCGTTTTGGGTCTGCGCCCTCTAGATTTGTTTAAAATTATAGCGCACCCTCACGTGCCAACTAGCGGATGTTATTTAATAACAACAGTCAGTCTCCGCCGAGCGCGGCTTGGTGCTTTGTAGCAACATCTTTATTAATCACCCTCTTTTGCCTTTTGTAATAATAAACGTATTTTAAACTAACTAGTCTTTATTTTCTTATAATAAACAACATTCACGTTACAAAGTAACCCAGCAGAGGAGGCAATCCTCCTGTTTGCTGGTCCGGCGCTACTTAAAACTCACTTAATACTAATATATCTTTGATTATTATCACAATTTTGCTTTATTAGTGTATAAAATTTTGACTTATAATAACAATTTATTATAACAATATTCTTTTACAGCTGAAAAACCGCTGCCAATTCATTGGCATTTAGCTTCCTCTTAACTAATTTATCGTTCCAATATTACAAAGACAAAATGGCTTGAAATTTTTACAGATTGTAGCTATATATATTCATAATTACCAAAAATTTTTTCAGAGCAGTTGAGAATTTAATTTAAGAATTATAAGCTTTTTTAAAAGAAATACTTTTTTATTAAAAACAAAAGAACCATAAAAGCTAGGATAACTTTTTTCTCTGAAATTATAGGTATTTTTATGCTATTTAAATTGGCCTTTGTTCGATTTAAATATCTCAATCCTATCATTAAAAAAAATTAAAATTAAATTTTTCAAAAATCGAAAATTTGCGATAAAACAAAAAC
>JAWWML010018404.1:0-20189 GCA_035047165.1 Ormyrus rosae
TTTGTTATTAATTAATTTATGTATTTTTCAGGTCAATTTTGCAAGAGAAGAAAATGGGTATCATACCCCCTTAAGTTGAGCTGAGTCTTGAGCTATTTGTTGCGCTACTGAAGCTGCGACAAAACCTCCTTTCGCCAGCGGGTCCAAAACGAATCTCGCATCTGTGTGAGTAGTTGCCATCGTTTTTGACACGAGATTTTGATTAATATCGTAAAATGGCTCTGGATAAGCGAGCAACGGAGAAACGGTGACGAAGTGGCCCGACGTGATCGCCACTGCGTCAGTTGCTTCGTTGCTCAGCGGACATAGAGGCCGCGAATTCAGGCAAGCTTCGATTTTGGTGGCTAGCGTTGACATTTCCTCGAATGTTAAGATCGAGTTGCCAATCACTCGTTTAAAATGGTATTTGAAACTTCGAACGGCTGCTCGAGGCGGTATAAACTTCCACTCGGTTCCGCGCGAGGCGAGCTGAGGGTATAGATCTGCAGAAAAGATCGACTTCTCTCTGAAAAAACGCTGGAGTTCTGCGTCCGCACCTTTAAAGGTCCTCCCATTGTCGGAGTAAATGACACTGTAGACCCCTCGTCGGGCTGTAAACCGAGAGTAGGTTGCCAAAAAAGCGTCGGTCGTCAAGTCGGATACAGCTTCGATATGCGTTGCTTTTACTATTAAGCAAATAAAAATGGCAATGATTCCCTTGGTCGTCTTTGCTCCCCTTCCTTTGGAGAATAAAATTGGGAATGGACCGGCGAGATCCAATCCAACTATGGAGAACGGTCGTCCGGGGTTCAAGCTGTCTGTTGGTAGGGGTGCCATTTGTTGCTGAATCGGGGCAGCCCTGTGTCGAATGCAGGTGACGCACTTGCGACACACAGAGGCGATCATTCTGTTGCCTCTGACAATCCAAAAGGTCCGAAACAAGACGCTCTTTATTAGTTGAGCTCCGCCATGAAGTGTGTGTTTGTGTGTCTCCTCAATAAGCAGCCTCAAGCAACGACTCCGATTCAGAAGGATGATTGGGTGGCGTTCGTTGTACGTTGTAAGATGCGGATCAAGGCGACCTTAGCTGCTGAGTATTCACAAGAGCGGATTCCCTTGAAATCAGTGTCGTTTGAGCGTTGATGGGATGATTTCCATCACAAGCAGTAAGCCAACACGCGAACGATTTTCAAAAAACTCGAGAGAGACTCGAGCGTAGGCAATTCTCCAAACTCTTCTGTGGGCACGCGGGCTACTTTACTTACGACACCGACTTGAATTGGTTCAGCACGAACGATTGGTTTCGGTCAATCCGTTGGTTGATCGGCGAACCATACTGGTCCTCTCCACCATAGAGCGAGGTTCACTAGCTCTCGAGGCGACAAGCCGCGTGAGGCGCAGTCTGCGGGGTTGTCGGCCGACCTGATGTGTCTCCGAGTTGCTTCCGGGATCGTAGAATTTATTTCGCTCACCCGATTCGCAATGAAAGTTGGCCATCAAGAGGGATGGCTTCCGAGCCAATCTAGGGCGACTTTTGAATCGCTCCAAAAATGAACCGAGCTCGGAACGTGGAACAGCCCTGAAAGCAGGTGTTTTGTTAATCGAACAAGTATAGTGGCAGCACACAACTCGAGTCTTGGCACTGTTTCTATTTTGACAGGGGCGACTCTCGTTTTTGCCATTAACAATACTGGTTCTTTTCCTGGAATCACCGCGTACGTTACGGCAGCGTCGGCTCGCTGCGAGGCATCCGCGAAACCGTGAAGATGCCACTCTTGATCGTTGCTCGTTCCCGTCCATCGGGTGGTTTCGAGCTCCGTTAAGTGATCGAGGGATTCTCGAAAAGTTAGCCATCGATCCTGTAGGTCTCGGGGTACAGTTTCGTCCCATTCTAGTCTGTTGATCCAAAGATCCTGCAATAGAATTTTCGCTCTGATTAATATTGGTGCCAGAAAGCCCAAGGGGTCGAACAGTCTAGCTGTATCCGATAAAATTGATCGCTTTGTGATGATCGAAGCAATGGGCGGTAGAGTGGCCTTGAAATGGAATGTGTCCGCTACGGAGTTCCATCTGAGGCCAAGAGTCGATACCGTGTCGCCAGAATGGGTTGGTAATTCGAGAGAACTTTCGACTGACAGTCGCTGCAGTAACGTCAAATCGTTACTCGACCACTTTCCCAACTCCATTCCAGCTGAGGCTAGTAAATTGATTAGTTGATCGCGTTGTGCGAGGATCTCGGATGGACAGTCGGCTTCTAGAAAAACATCGTCTGCATAAGTTTGATTAGTCAAGAGGAAGGAAGCTTCCGGGTTTGAGGTTTGTCCGTTCTCTGCTAGCTGCAAAAGCGATCTGATTGCTAGATAGGGTGCACAGGCGGTGTCATACGTGACTGTAAGTGCTTGGAAATCCTGAATCGGCTCTTTAGGCGAGTTGCGCCAAAGCAGTCTTTGCCAATTGAGGTCATCCGGATGTATCAGGATTTGCCGAAACATCTTGACAATATCCGACACAATTACTAATTTGTAGAATCGCCAACGAGTAATGACGAGGGTGATATCCGATTGAAGCTTGGGTCCTGGCAAGAGCAAATTGTTTAAAGAGCGCCCGCTCGCAGTTTTGTGGGAGGCGTTAAACACAACGCGGATCTTCTTCTCCGTTTCTCCTTGAAAAACCGCGTGGTGGGGTAAGTAACAGCCGAGTTCTTCTGCCGGTTTTGTAGGGGCTTCGCGCATGTGCCCCAGCTCGCGATATTCAGAGATGAATTTTGAGTAAGCGGTCTGCAACTCGGGATTACGCGTCCTGCGTTTTTCCGAGCGAATGAGGCCAGCACGGCTGGAGCGATAATACAGTTCGCAATATTCTTCCTCAGGAGAGAGTCTTCGGCTCGGCTGCAGCTCCTCAATTTCCCAAAACTGTGTGAGAATCTGTGAGAGGAAAGGCTCGATTGTAGCGTGAAAAGCGGTCACTGATGAATTAGACTATGAGCCTTGTGATCCGACGTCTCCGGATAGAATCCAGCCGAACGTTGTTTTCTGAGCGATGGGAGGGTCCTTCGGTCCTTTAACCAGGCCCTCGCGGATGATAATACCGTAAACATCCGCGCCAAGAATCACGTCGATCTTCCCTGGCAAGAAGTAGTTCGGATCCGCCAGCGGTAGTCCTTCTAGATGAGGCCAACTTTTCATTTGCAGTTTTTGAGAAGGCAGTAGACTCATAAGCCTTTTCAAAACTAATGCCGAGCAAGAGTGAACGAATGATTGATCTGAATGAGATCTGAGTTGAAAAGTTACCTCACTCTTTGCCTGAGAGGTGAGCTGGTCGCCGACTACACGAATTGAGACTAAACTTGCCTGACGCTTGAGAGCGAGATGCGATGCTGTTCTTTCGGATATCAAGGAACGATGTGATCCGGGGTCGATGAGGGCACGTAGGGAGACTGACCTTCCTTGATTGTCCTCGACGATCATTACTGCGGTAGCCAACAAAACCGTGTGCTTAATTGTAACGAAGTTAGCGACGCATACATCTTCCTGTTCGCTTGATTTTTGCGAAGGCAGATCTAGAGGCTTGTCCTTTTCCTGGAAGGTGTTGGGCGAAAGATCCGTGTTTGACCCTTCGAAGTGCAGCTTCGTATGATGCTTCTGTTTGCACGATAAACAGCGATTGGTTGAAGGGCAGTTGTTTACTATATGCGATTTTTTCAAACACTTTAAGCATAATTTTTCTTTTTTAACGAACGAAAATCGTTGGCTTGCATTCATATTTTTAAATTGGGCGCACGCAAAAAGCATGTAGACCTTTGCAAAGGGAACAAGTCTGCAGCACTCTGTCGTGATTCGAATGTGCATCATAAGTATTCATTGAACTCAAAAATGCGGTGGCGTTTGATCGAGCTGGCCAATTGGCGGTAGGCTTTCTCGTCGATCCACCCGCCGTGCAAGAGTCGGAACTTCCATGAGCCTGCTCGAGGGATTGAGTTCGACGCTCGAGAAATTTCACTAAATCTTTGTATTGGAAGAATTCGTCCGTTCCTTCTTGCGAGATTTCCCATGTCTCTTTAGAATGCAAATCTAGCTTCTGTGCGATGCAATACACGAACCAGTGATTGTATTGGTCGACATTGCAGCCTAAGTCTTCGAGAGCGCGCAGTGATTCCTCGAACTTATCGAGGAGATTTGTCGACGGGAGCTGAATGATCGCCTCTAAGTGCTTGGCAAGGCGAACGCGCTTATTATCGTACCGTTTAGTAAGCTTCTTTCATGTCAAGTCAAAGTTCGCACTGGTTACTTCGATGCCCTTTAAGCGCGAGGCCGCTTGGCCTTGGACGGCACCTAGCAAATACTGGAGCTTATCGACATCCGAATAATTTGTTTTATCTTTGATCAAAGAAGAGAAGCGCTGCTTAAAAGATTCCCACTCGTCTTGCTTTCCGGTAAATGTCGGCAACGATATTTTGGGGACCTTTAGATAGTCCGCTCGATTTCTCAATTCGACCTGAAGTCTCGGATCGGGGTTTGAAACTGGTGGAGTTGCCTGCGTTGGTCTGAGAAGGGCGATATCATCGGTGAGCTCTGTGACAGCTTCTAAGTACGCGTTCTCGGTAAGATGAAACATATCTTTTTTAAAGTAGTCGTGCTTCTGCAACTCGGAGTCGCAGGACACAAGTAGTTGATCTCGTGAGAAGCAATCATCATAATACCTTTCTAAAAGCTTGAGACGAGCCTCATAATACGACGCGCTTTGCTGTGCCTCTACCTTCTTCTGTTTAGTATTTTTTAAGAAATTGAGAATGTGATTTACGGTGCGCACCTGCGCGGTCAAGTCTTCGAGAGACATTCTCGATTAATCCGACAGGAAGTTGATATGCCCTTAAAGTGGTATCACCGTCGTAACAGGCACTCGTAACAGAAAAGCTTTCAAAGAGGGAGGAAATGCAAGCTTGACGAGAAAGCGAAATGAGAAAATTATTGCTCTTGCAAGGAATTGTCACTGCGAGTTGGCGACTTGGGGGGAGGGATGCGATCAAAGTCACTTACGGTGACTTTGCAATACGAAAACAAATAGTGTCCGGTAGCGAAATTTCAGCACACTTCTAGCTGCTTAAATTTTAACGCGGGTTGGAAATAAAAATAAAATTTTGCGCAGAAGAATCGAAATTCGGCTAGTTTTTCAAACAGGTAGTAACACAATAAAAAAACTAAAAATATAAATGTCACGTTCCAAATATTTTTTCTTTAATTATTTTAATTATTTTAACTATCTTGATTATTTTTGGGGTTCAGTGAAGCGACGAGGGTGGAGATGAGAGACTGTCCCACAGGGTCTGGTCATCCATCGCTTTCTCTGCACTTTCCTGGCAAGAGTGAGACAGAAGTCTCAACGCCAGGAAAGTCTCCAGTTGCATCCCGTGCGTGCAAGAATGCAGGGGGAAGTAGGCGCTGACAAAGCAATGTTCAGTGCGCAAGAGAAAGAAGCCAGAGAAAGCGGGGAGAAGAAAAAACAACTGCCCGCTATGATTCACACTTAGTCTTGAAGCCAGAGAAAACGGACGTGCCGGATTACGTCCCTCGATTTCACAGAACTCTATTCATTTCATTCGTTGCCTTAAAATAAAAAAGGGTGGTTATTCGGGCTCTTGTGTGGGTTTATTCGCGAGTTAAGTGGGTGCGAAAACTTAAATCAAGGTATGCCCTGTCAACAGGGACCACAATCTCGAGGAACACCCGTTTCTCGCCTCCTCCACCTCGTGGAAGTGTCGCAGCCTTGGGCACAATCATCCACTTCAGAAACACCAACTATAAGGTAATTTTTAAGTATACTTTAAAATAATTTCTGAGTAACTTAAAATAAATTTTAAGTGAATAAATTTTAAAATCATTAGAGTCATCTTTAAAGGGAGGCAGTGCGATGGCCTCCACGCGTTATATTTAAGTTTATTTTATAGTTAAACTTAAGCGCGCGCGCGCGACGGTCAGCACGCGGTCTCGGGACGCACCTCCTGTGCGTTCCCCTTTGCTCGCCGTTAGTGTGCGCACGTGCCCTCCGCGCAAGTTAAGTTATAGGTTCGGAAGGTGTGGGTGATTGCACACACAAAGGTAAGTAATGATAACTTATTTATTTAAAAGACGTCGTTACAGTTTGGAGACTCGACAGAGACTGACTCGTAGCCGGTGCAGGAGTCTTTATAGTTAAGATATTCATTGTTTTAAAGATGTTTTGGCTACAGATCCGCCTAGTTCCTCGTTCTGCTGGACGATGGAGATCAGCTCATCATCGATGGATTATATGCCTCCTTTATTTAAGCTGCTGCTGTTTGGTCTTTGCAGATTCCTGCCGGAGCGATAAGGCGGACGAGGAAGACGCTCGAGAGCTGAGTCATATAACTCGCGCGTAAGACAAACACGTGTTTTCAGAGCGCACCTACTGTGCGTCCTTTTTCGCTTGGTGTCGGTCTGCGCGTCGGTCGAAGGCGTCTGTGTAAGTGCGCGCCTTCCGTGCGCAAGGCCGGACCGGCCGAGCACGTGCGCGGCGTGTTGGTGCGGAGGCGCGCTTCGGCTACTTTTCTGTGCCCCGCTTTCGTGCGCGCTTCGTTCCGACTCGGTGCCGCTCGGCCGCGCGCCTATACACTCTCACACCGCTCGGCGCTGTCTCGACGCGTCTTATACTTCAAGGCACCGCTCGGTGCCGCTCGGTGCTACTACGGCGAACTTATACTACGCGGCATCATTCAGCGCTCCCTCCACCGGCGCGCCTAGATTATAAGTTGCGTGAGCGCAGTGGCGCTCAACCATACCGAATTAAAATTGTAAAAGGGGGGGGGGGTAATAGAATATACCCCTTTAGTCCCAAAAGACGTGCGTTTTATTTTTGCCCTCCTTTTCCCAACTAATCCACTATTAAGAACAAGAGCGGCTACCAAGGACCAGCTGCAAAAGACTCTGCTGGCTGCTCTATCCTTGCTTCAAAGAGATTTAGGTCCTCCTTCTTTTACAAAATTTTAATTAATCACCAAATTGATTATTCGTTTTTTTTTTTGACCCGAAAACTCGGTTCCGTTTGGCAATTTAGGAGAAAAGGTTAAACTTAAAATCTAATTTTTTAAATTTTCCTTTGTGATTTAAATAAAATTATTAATGGTAGTCTTAAATTTTTTTTATTTATTTCCCAATGTCTGAATTTTTAAATTAAGGGAAGAAGTTTGAAGCTTTAAAAATTTGCCTTTCCCTTGTTTGATATTCCGAAAAATTAAAAACTTCTTTTTATCCACTTATGCTGTTCTGTACTTTAAAAATTTTTCTCATGGTTTAGTCTTGGTATACTTCGCTAACTTTCGAAATTATTAAAGTCTCGCCAACTTTTAAGATATTAAACTTATTTTTTCTTTCGTACTTAATTTTACTTGATTTTTGGTAATTAATAAAATAATTTAATTTTTTTTTTAAATTCAAATTTTTAAATTTTCAAATCAAACAAAATTAAACTAGTAAAACTTTAAACTTGTTTGAATCTAAAACGAAGCAATTGAATTAAATTAAATTACAAGGTTATATAAAATAAACTTTATATAATAGTTCATAAATTTTGCAATTTCGGATAAGTTTTTGGAAATTTTATCGACCCTTACGAAAAGATAAAAGACTCATTATACCCGCTGTTGTGTTACGACCCACACCCCCGTCGAAAATAAAAGCACTATGTTCAACGACGAGGATCCGCTAGCACCGGGAGCCATAGGCGGGAATAGAAGGCAGAACGCCAGGAACCAAGCACAAGGGGGGATGGCAGATTACCTACCGATGCCACTACGGCGATGCTGGGGGCGACGACGGCCAATTTCGTCCTCCAAAACGTCCTAGTAGGACTTAGGAAATTTGATGGGCGAAACATGCCCCTCAAAGACTTTATCCAGGATATACGCAATGGGGCTACATATATCCCAGAAGGCCAAACGGCCCTCTACATACAAGCGGTCCTGGGTAAACTAAAGGGACGCGCTAGAGACTGCACTTACGGGAAAACTTTCCTTACGGTCGATGCCCTGGTGAAAACCCTAACGGATCGGTTTTCACCGGGGAAAGATTTCAACTACTATAGTGAAAAAATCCACCGCCTCCGAATGGGACATAATGGAACCATTGGTGATTTTTATGATCACCTGAATATCTTGCTCTCGGGGGCCGAGAGCGCCCTTAGAGACTAACTAGAAAACCAATTTAGTAACCAAAGTATTCTAGCGGCAAAAAAGGCCGCATTAAAAATTTGTATAAAAAGGCTTCTGGCTGATATCAGCTTGAGCGTTAACGCTCAAAAACCCGAAGACCTCGAAACAGCTTACCCGGAAGCCGTGCGTCTGGAGTGTCAGTGGGAAGCTGGCGATATCCCAGACACTTGATATCGCTATGATCACTGGCGAGAGTGAAAGGGAGAAGATTACTACACCCCAAGGGCAGGGTATCAGCTCCCGCCACGATGGCAGACCAACCGACCGAGTGCACGAGTGGACGTTGTCTGGATAACAGCGACTTCTGTAATCAAAATTACTACAGGGACCCCCGAGAGGCTTATTTTGCCGATCTCGAACAGCAAGAAGCTGAAGGCCAGATCAATAACCCCTGCGAAATGTCCAAAACTTACGATTATATGGCATACGACGATCCACGGTGTGGGGGATCGCGCCCTGTGACAGTCGGACTTACCAATGCACAACAACCTTTCCTGAATCGAGGCATATACAACCCTAACGCTAGAAAGTACGACCCCTTGGGCCAAAGGAATTCCCCTAATCAATACCCCCATTACCCGAATCAGGGATATCCAAGCTCGAAACCATATAATCAGTGGATGGCGCCCCCGCCCCCAAAATATCAAGAACCTCCACTATATCCGAATCAAAGTAGATGGCCGCCACGCGGATCTTATGCAAGCACGGTTTCCCCAGGGCTCTCGAAATTCAACTACGGACCGAGACAAGGGGATTTTCCGAGAATATACAACCCCCAAACAGGCATGTATGACCTACACTATCGCGCACAACCTAACGGCATAGCACCTACCGTCCAAGCAAATAGGAACAACTATAGGACATTTCAGGAGCCTTTAAACTCCGAAGCGGCTCGCCCACAGACTTCGGCGAGCCAGCCCTCGACAAATGGTTCAACGGCACGGAGTCAACAACAAGAGACACCTGTGCGCAAGGTGCACCTCCTCAAAAGAGAAGAAGAATCGTCCTTGTTGCATCATGTAAGGGACCTGGCAATATGAACTACTCGGACTACATAGATGATGTAGACGAAAAACCCATACGCATCCGCCTACCATCCCCGAGGGGGCAAAACTCTACTTACATATCATGGTCGACAACGGATCTGCGCTCAACGTAATTAAGAAAAGTGCCGTCGACCCAGATTTACTTGTGGATGTGAGCAAGTCTATATATCTTTCGGACATCGCCGCAATCCCCATTTACAGCCCCGGGGTTGTCCGTCTAACTATTACTCGTCTCGGACCAGTTCCCCATTGACGATGATGAAATCCTAGGCCGAAGCTATTTAAGGAGACAGAGTGCCGTGATGTCATACCATAACAATGCTATGGTTGTCGACAGTGACGTAATGAATCCGATACCCTTTGTCAACGAAGAAGACATCGCGTCAGAAAAATTGTCAGGCGTATACCTAACCAAGACACAACCGACTGAGCCGCGAGACAACGACATGATCAATGAGTTAGAACCCGAACCTCGCCTTTCTTTTACTGGCCGTACCTCTATTACGGTCCCGTCCAGAACCAGACAGCTGGTACAACTTAATTTGATAACTACCAGCTTGAGCGAGGGATACCTACCAAAAATCAATGTGGGTAATAAAAACGTCTTTTTCGGCGAAGGCATAGTCACCAATAATAACTAAACCTGCAAGATTTGGGTGATAAACACTGAGGAAGACCAGGTAACTTTCGAGGTAGATCGGCAAGAAATCCTCCCCTTCAAACTCGCTCAAGACGAATATAACTTTGAGTCGACTGAAGAAGAAGTAGAGTTAGCACTCATTATAGACAAACCCTAAAGAATACGGGAACTCCAAAAATTAATCAAAGCCGAACACCTAAACGCGGAAGAACTGCATCACGTAGACAAGATCTTGGAAGACTATTGCGGCGTATTCCTCCTACCTGGCGACCCGCTACCCTATACTGACAAGGTGATGCACACGATCCCTACCGAAAACGAGCTCCCAATTAACACGAAACAATACCGTTACCCGCCCGCTCATAAAGAATTCATAGCGGAACAAATTAATAAACACCTCAAAGACGGAATGATAAAACCCTCCGAATCACCCTCTAACTTACCCCTCTGGATCGTACCTAAGCGGCCAGATAGTCTAGGAAGACCCAAATGGCGAATGGTGATAGATTTTAGGGACCTCAACTATAAAACCGTAGGCGACGCATACCCAATACCGAACATAGCAGACATCCTCGACCAATTAGGAAACGCTGTATACTTCTCGACCTTCGATCTGGCCAGTGGATTCCACCAGATTCCAATGGACCCCAAAGATGCCTGGAAGACGGAATTTTCTACACCAAACGGCCACTATGAATACACCCGAATGCCGTTTGGAGTGAAGAACGCCCCGGCAACCTTCCAGCGCCTTATGGACCATGTACTGAGGAGACTTCAGAACGTCGAGATGCTTGTCTATCTCGATGACATCATCATTTACGCTAGGAACCTCTGGGACCACGATAAAAAGGTCAGGAAGCTACTTGATCGCCTTAGAACCGCCCGCGTAGTTTTACAACCCGATAAGGTAGAATTTCTCCGAAGAGAGGTAGCCTTCTTGGGACACATCGTAAGCGAAAAGGGGGTCGAGCCCAACCCCGACAAGATCTCGGCGATAAAATATTAGCCGCGCCCGAAAAATCCCAAAAACATAAGACAATTCCTGGGACTCGTGAGCTACTACAGGAGGTTCATCAAGGATTTCTCCAAAGTAGCTCAACCCCTTACAGAGCTGACCAAGAAGGAAAAAGACTTCGAGTGGGGCCCAAAACAAGAAGAGAGTTTTAACACTCTCCGCGAGGCACTCTGTACAGCACCCATTTTGAAGTTCCCCGACTTCGAAAAACCTTTCACCCTAACGACGGACGCCTCGGACTACGTTATAGGAGCCGTCCTAAACCAAGAAACCGATGGTTTCGACCATCCAATAGCTTACCTCTCCAGAACCCTCAGTTCTACAGAGAAAAATTACACCACCACAGAAAAAGAGTGCCTCGCAGCCCTCTACGTTATGAAAATATTCGAACCCTACTTGTTATGCGGCAAGCTCACCCTAATAGCTGACCACGAGCCCTTAACATAGATGCACAACAGGAAAGATCCAGGGCAGCGAATGATGCGCTGGATGTTTAAATTCGCAAACTACCAGTACACATTGAAGTACAAGCCAGGGAAGGCGAACCATAATGCCGATGCCTTATCCAGAAATCTTGAAGAGAGGCCTTCCGAAGAACAAATAAACCAAACATTGTCCTGCATTAAGGTGCTTATGATCCGCCAACGGTTGGGAACGACCCCAAAAGATAGGCCCAGAACTTCTTCCGTTCCTCAAACCGAAAGAGAGGGAAAACCAACCGATGCCCCACCAATGAGGCCGCGGCTCCACACCACAGGGGAAACTGCTGAAAAACGTGGACGATGACGACCACCCGGGTCAAAGACCCAAAAGATAGCCCCCTTGTTGATTAAAGCGTAATTGTTGCAAGAACGAGAGCAAGAATTAAAGAATACAACGAAAAACAAAAGGTGAGACCCTCAGTTTCACCAATGCCACGAAGCTTCTCGTCTAAAAATAAAATCGCTTCGGCACCAAGAACAGCCGGCAAACGAAAGGTGCCTAACGTAACAATCGAAGGCGCCGATACCGATGCCCCAGGTACCTTCTTGGCTCCACAAACTGCAACGTCCAGGAAATCCATCTTTTCCTCAACCGCAGTAAACGACTCGGACAGTGAAGCCCAACCGCTATACGACCCTAGAACCAGCGGACCCAGGATAGAACCCACAGAAGCAAATTCCGACACCCCACTCTCCCAGGACTCTGATGCCCCTACAGAAGAAATAGAAAAGGAAATCGAAGTCACCCCGCTGGAAAGTGAAACTGAGGACAACGTATTTACTCCTAGAGACACTCCAGACCCCAGCAGCTTAACAATATCCTCACCACCCACCCAAAGTCTGACGTCTGCGGAATTCGAGTCCTCTCAAACAGACGACGAAAACTGAAAGAGGTCGGATACGCGTAAAAGGTTACAGGCAGAGATAAGAAGAGCCGAGGATCGACTGGAAAGAAGCCTAAGGAATCGATTCAACAAAACAGGCTACTGGTGTTTCAGGGATCGACCAGAGGATCCACCACCAAAGCCCTTACCGAACTACTATTCGGAAGGAAACCCATCCCTACCTGAACATCGAGAAGAATTAGACAAGGCTCTAGGCGAAGGAGACTAAAAAGCCAAGGACGCCGCCTTGGCTGAAAGGGTTCAACGGCTCCTAGAAAGGGCGGCCAGAACATTGCAGCCTGGGAAGGCAGCATGTTCTCAAGAGGGGGAGGGAGCACCCAAAAACTTGACTGCGAACAGACCCCCGACTCGGGCGGTAACGAGAGTGACTCCGAGTCCTCAGAAAAAGAAGACACCTCAGTAATACCAAGGAGTGCGAGGTCCATTTCGCATACTCCGACAGTAAACCAAGGCTCACCAGTTGCCAAAAGCACACCCCTTCTAAAAAGTAACGAAAGAGTCCCCTTCAGAAACCTCCTGGAAGTTCCTGAGGAGATAGAAGATGAGGCAGCAGACCCAGTGGTCTTGAATTTCTCGCAACCCCCGATGTACGAATTATCCATGTTCTTTCCGTTACCAATTCGACGAAATTACACAAAGTGTCTTGAAGAGGCAAAAGCCTGCAGCGTCGAGTATGACTCGTTAGCTCGTGAAATACCAGTACCACTCCTCCGAAACAGCGTTACTAACTCATGACAGTGCCTCACATACAAACGCGACAATTTAGTACACTTTACCACAATCGACGACGAACCCACGGCCCGGACCACGAAACTACTATACGTTAGCGGAGCAATTAACCCGAAAGCACTTAAGGCTAAACGACCTAAAATAGGACAGGTGTTAACTACCCCTATAAAAATTATTATGTGTTCTCACTCGTAGTAAAGAGCAAACATTACGATACTCTACGCATAAGCGACGTTAAACTAGCCCTCAACAATCTCAAAGACGTTCTGCGTAAAAGAAAGATAACTTCATTCCGGATTTACCGATGCGGAGACTTAACCAATACCTTGGAACCAGAGGTTTTGACGGAATTACTCATCAACCTCTTTGAGAACTCAACCATAGCGGTTACCTTATACTACGGGACTACGACCTTGCCATCCTCCGATGAAAGGGAACCCCTCATATGGACACTCTACAGCAGTCTGGCAGGCGGTCATAGGGGCATCAACCAAACGTACCAAAAGATACGTGAAAGGTATTACTGGCCCGGGATGCGGAACGACGTCCTGGACTTCATACGTCGATGCGCAACGTGTCAAGAAAGAAAAATCGATCGTGCTAAAACACGGGAACCCATGGTTCTAACTGACGCCCCAATAGATGCCTTTGACAAGGTATCTATTGATACGGTAGGCAAACTCCGAAAAACACCAGACGGCAACCAACACATACTTACCATCCAGTGCAACCTTACTAAATACCTAATCGCCGTTCCCATACCCAACCTACGCGCATCGACAATAGCAGACGCCTTATTTAGGTACTTGATTTGCCAGTTCGGTGCACCCCGCGCGATTTTCTCGGACCAAGGAACTAGTTTCTTGTCAGAAATAGTAGAAAGCATGATGAGACTGTTTAAGATACACCACCTCACCACATCGACAAACCACCCCCAAACTAACGGGTCACTCGAAAGAAGTCACGCCCTGTTGATGGACTTCCTCAGGAGCTACTCCGAAACCTATGACGACTGGGACCGGCTCGTTCCTTTTGCGTCTTTTACGTATAATACACGTATATACTCGGGTACGATCTTTACACCGTTCGAACTAGCATACGACCGCGTAGCCCGCTTCCCCATGAAAATACCTCCGGAAGAGAAAATCCGGACGTACAACTTATATCTCCAAGATCTGATCAACAGACCATCAGAAATGAGGACCATGGCGGGGGAAAGACAAATCCAGCGAAAGGAAATCAGCAAGGAACGGTACGACCAAAACGCGAAACGTTTTACAGGAAAAATTGGCGATTATGCCTGGATCCTAAACGAACCGCGAAACCATAAATTCGATAGTTATTACAAAAACCCTTTAAAAATCGTAGGCATACTTCCAAAGAACAATGTAATTTTAGAATTGTCAAACGGAAAACGCGTTCGAAAACACGTCGACAAACTCAAACCAGTTCCCCCATAGGTTAAGATATAATTCACTCCGAATGATTGCAGAAATGCTAGTCTTCGCTTAGATCTTACCCCCTGGTATTGACCTTCGCCCTAGGCCAGGACTCTAACTCAACCATTAAAACCCACGAACTAGAAATAGTCAAATATAACCCTGGAATATATTACAAAAGAATTAGCACCGTTCAATTCCAGCGAACCATATGGGAGGTTGTCATTTTCCTTGGCCCTATACTCAACTTCAACGAGACAGAAACCTACTGCCTCACCCACCTAACCAGGAAAGAATGTAACCTAGCTTTAGGCACAGAACTAATAGAATTAAAACACACCCAACTCGAGACCCTCCATACCCAAATTAAGGAAATCATAAAAACAATAGGCAGCAACAAAACCGATACGCCTACTGACACAACCCCAGAACTACCCAGGGTAAGGTGTAAACGCGTGGCACCTCTAGGCATCGTAGGAAGCTTGAGCAAAAGCCTCTTCGGCCTGGTAACTACAGATGGCGTGGAAATCATCAACAGAAATGTAGAACAATTATTCAAGGATCAGGGTTCCTTGGTTCACCTGGTCGAGGAGCAATCACACATAATCGAAGCAGGTCTCCACGAGCTCTATAATGTAACCCGTACTCACGAGGCACGCTTGCGTACCTTAGAAGAAACAGTAAAACTACAAGTACACGGCCTAGAAAACTGGAACGAGGAAATACGCTTTTCTTTCCGACTAATGACCTACTCGAGGCAAGTAGAGGCCAAGCTGAACCACTTGATAACCAGCACACAATCCCTGATGGACATCCTCACCCACCTCAAACAAGGGAAAATTCACCCCTCACTCCATAAGATACTCGACCAACTCAAGAATAACGTCAACCGAGTGACTGGTGATATAGGCTTCCCGATACCAACAGATCACCTCAGGCCGGAAGAAATTAGCACCATCTCCAGAATTTATGGAACCCGCAAGAACAAGAGGATTTTTGCCGTCCTCCATATTCCACTCGTATCCAAGACGAAATACCATATGTACAGGCTTCACCCACTTGGAGTTGTACAAAACGTTTCCGACCTCGCAACTAGCATGGCCTACATCAAACCATCACACCCCTATCTAAGCATTTGCACCGATCGTCGAACTTATGTTAAAATGGATATCCAGTCTTTTGACGAATGCCAACTGACCCACCATTGGAGTATTTGTCCCACCAAACAACCTCTCCGAGATGTAACCGAACAAGCAGAATGCGAGATAGACATGTTGCTTCACCCTAACTCTAAAGAATTGTCATCCTGCAACATTCACGTTAAAGCAAAGGCCGAAACCCAATGGATCTATTTATCCAGCGGAAAAACTTGGCTATTTTCACTCGCCAGTTTCACCAGGCTGAACATTATCTGCCCCGGAAATCCTACTCAAGAGATCGAACTGACTAGAATCGGACTCTTACGTCTGGCCCTGAACTGCATCGGTAGAACTAGCGACATTACACTGATGCACGACCAAGTAAAAAGGCAAGGGATGTACTACATCTACAAACCCAAGGTGCATCTCCGCCTCTCTGAAATGATCCCTAAGTACGAAGAACACCAAGAACTCTTGACCCAGATTCAAACCAACCCTAATCTCGACGCTGATCCGTGGGAAAAGAAAGGGGAATCCCTATCAAAAATTTTGGAAAAGATGCGGGAGATATGTGCCCACAGACGAGAATCCCAAACTCTCGTTTATGGCGGCATAATCGGATATATAATAATAGCTTTAGTAGTAATTACGATAATTATATACAAATGCAAGAAACCCCTTCGGAGGAGTGACAAACGTTTTGACGACTGCGACGTTGCGAAACCATCCGGTTCCCGTAAACGATTCTACAACATAAGGGAAACCGATTTTTCATTAATAAACCCAGACCCGACAGTTGAATCGGCGCCAAGTATACCACCTCTCAAACCCACAAGAAACACGCTTCTGCCTCACCCTCAACTACAAAAGCAAACAGCTGAAACCGACTAATCACCCGTGTAAATAGCCCAAAGGAAATAACCCATAAACAAAAATATGAACTCGCACACCCACTTCTTCTGTTACAGGAAAATGGCAGAAGCTTACCCAGAAGACCCTCTAACAGTTGAATTAACAACTTACGACCCTAAAATTCCAACCGTAAAAATTCTAACAGCTATGCGACAATTTGGGCCAGTAACCTACTTCGAACCCCATCAAGAAGGCAAAAAGGCATCCGTCACCGTGAAATTTGCACAAGAAAACACGCCTTGGAAGCCGCCGCGATAAACCATATACGCTTAGCGGACTTTAAACTCACCCGAAACCGATCGACCTAGACCACCCGTGAAGATCATAAGAGCTCTCCCATTGTGCCCAACCCCTCGGAGAGAAAGAAACCACGAATCCCGCGATATGAAGACAAAAAACACACCCGACTCTTCTGTAAATTACCGTGGTCGCAAGAACCCATGGACCGAGAAGACCGACTTCTCAAACATTTCATCCAATTCGCGGAAATAATGTACCATCAGGCCTTACCCGACCGATCTGGGCAAATTAGATTGGGATATGTCTGTTACTACAACCCTAGACACGCAGCAATAGCCCTTCAACAAAGCGACCCATCCTATCAAGCTCGCCCCGAGGAAAATGTCCCCAATTTACCAGAACACCCCAAAAAAAGAGAGGCGAATTTACCACCCAGAGTGCAACCAATATCTGGAGAGAAGCATCTTTGGTTTACATCAGTACACTTGTAAGAGATTGAGGACTCTTCGACTCCAAACAAAGAAAACCGCCCGAAAACATACTAGTCACGCGCAGAAACAATACTCTGAACCAACCTTTCGCGGACAATCAGAGTCTACCGTAACCGGAGAGCGCCTCCAACCCAAAAACCAAATAAAAAAAAAAAAAATCCTACCCCACCAGACCCAATCATAATCTCACCTCTTTCTTCTCTTTTTGTTCACAGACACAATTTGGACAATTATTCTCTCTTCCTGATTGTAAGACCCGAAGTGGACTTAGGGTATATAATAGAACGTCTGGTCCAAAGTCAAGAGAGCCTCATAGTTTCTATGAATCTCGATACGCCGGGAGTAGCTATCATCAAGGCAGAATACCCGGAGAGCACCCAAAAACCCGCGACACATCGTAGAGCTATTCTGCAGACTCTCGCGGCAGCCCTAGACTGCCCGGTTCAGAAATGCTACCCGCTCACCGAATATTCCAAAGAAGACGACTCGGATTCGGACGATTCGGTGGTTACGATGCTACTCCGAATCCAGAGTGACGAGGCAGCGGCGACCATCACACCGCAACCCAACAACGTCGACCCGGAGTCGGCTGGAGCCACTCTACCAATCGGAAAGCCCAAATTAACCCAGGCCTCCGGAACCGCTCGGAAGCAACCCAAAAAGAAAACCTGGGACCTCAGGGCAATCGGCATCAGGGTGCCATATGAGGCCTGATACAACGAGTGCATCGCTCACTTCTTAAGATTAGGACCCATAGACTACTGCCAATTCAAGGAAAGTACCCCAGGTCCTCGCAGAATGAGGGGATACGTCGGGTTAGTGCGCTTCATTCATAGCAAGCACGCTAAAGTGGCGTTTCTTAAATCACCGGAATACTACCCACGCAGGAAGGAAGCTATCCGTACCTCGTCGCCCACAATCAGATGTCCCTTATGCCAGCGGACCATAACCAAAAAGTTCCAACAGGACCATTTAAAACTGTGTGTTACGTTGAGGGGGATCACGCATGCCAACGCGACAGAATCTAACTGTGCTCCACCTCCAACACAAGAAGAATCATCAAAACTTAAGAAACCAAAACCGAGTCCGACACTACCCGTGAAGACTTAAGAACTTCAAAATCTGGAAATGGAGCAACCAGCAGTGACCTCCCAGGCTAAAGCACAGGAAGGCCCGTACACTCGCCCCGCCATCCATGGCGAAGGGTCCCCTCGTAGGTACCCGTTTAATACCGGGGTATTTACAAGTTTTCACACATAAGGTCCAATTGATCACCATCAGGGATGAGCAACAGGAACTGATGCCTCCGAATTACATAGATTTGACTGCCCAAATTAAACAGGTCTATGGAACCACCGCCCAGGACCTCCCATGAAGATGCGACGTCACCAGTGTACCCCGTCAAGGATATATTATTCTTTCTATACGGTTTAGACTTAGATTTAAATATAATATCTTATAATCGTAAATGGCACCATGTATGTTATAATAAATAGCGTCCATTTCACTTCACTTCATTCAAATTGTTAATCATTCACCTCGTCCATCGTTTAGCGGGTATGGGTTCCCGAGGACGGCAACACTTCCAAGAGGGGGAGGGTGTCACGTTCCAAATATTTTTTCTTTAATTATTTTAATTATTTTAATTATCTTGATTATTTTTGGGGTTCGGTGAAGCGACAAGGGTGGAAATGAGAGACGGTCCTATAGGGCCTGGTCACCCATCGCTTTCTCTGCACTTTCCTGGCAAGAGTGAGACAGAAGTCTCAAGGCCAGGAAAGTCTCCAGTTGCACCCCGCGCGTGCAAGAATGCAGGGGGAAGTAGGCGTTGACAAAGCAATGTTCAGCGCTTACTTCGTTGTTACGCTCCGCCTCCGACAGTGAGTGCGAGAGAGAAAGAAGCCAGAGAAAGCGGGGAGAAAACAAAACAACTGCCCGCTATGATTCATACTTAGTCTTGAAGTCAGAGAAAATGGACGTGCCGGACTGCGTTCCTCGATTTCACAGAACTCTATTAATTTCGTTCGTTGCCTTAAAATAAAAAAAGGGTGGTTATTCGGGCTCTTGCGTGGGTTTATTCGCGAGTTACGTGGGTGCGAAAACTTAAATCGAGGCACGCCCTGTCATCAGGGACCACAATCTCGAGGAACACCCGTTTCTCGCCTCCTCTACCTCGTAGAAATGTCGCAGCCTTGGGCACAATCACCCACTTCAGAAACACCAACTATAAGGTAATTTTTAAGTATACTTTAAAATAATTTCTGAGTAACTTAAAATAAATTTTAAGTGAATAAATTTTAAAATTATTGGAGTCATCTTTAAAGGGAGGCAGTGCGGTTGCCTCCACGCGTTATATTTAAATTTATTTTATAGTTAAACTTAAGCGCGCGCGCTGCGTGTGTATGTGACTTCCGCGCGCGACAGTTAGCACGCGGTCTCGGGACGCACCTCCTGTGCGTCCTTTTTCGCTTGGCGTCGGTGTGCGCGTCGGTCGAAGGCATCTGTGTAAGCGCGCGCATTCCGTGCGCAACGCCGAACCGGCCGAGCACGTGCGCGGCGTGTCGGTGCGGAGACGCGCTCCGGCTACTTTTCTGTGCCCCGCTTTCGTGCGCGCTTCGTTCCGACTCGGTGCCGCTCGGCCGCGCGCTTATACACTCTAACACCGCTCGGTGCCGCTCGGTACTACTACGGCGAACTTATACTACGCGGCATCATTCAGCGCTCCCTCCACCGGCGTGCCTAGATTGTAAGTTGTGTGAGCGCAGCGGCGCTCAACCATACCAAATTAAAATTGTAAAAGGGGGGGGGGTAATAGAATATACCCCTTTAAATTATTAATAAAAATATTACTATTGCAATAATTATGATCGATTACAACCATATATTTAATTTTAGTTTTAGTTTAGATTTAGTTTTAGATTTACATTTAGTTTTATTTTAATAATCTCAAT